>JARHVA010008303.1:310000-397500 GCA_037957365.1 Torreya grandis
CGTATCTTATAATATTATTTTAATTAGTTTATATATGTGATAATTTCATGCTCATATATGTTATCACTACTAATCATATTTACATATTTTTCATAACATCCCTTGCATAACATTTTTCTTTTGAGTTAAGTTATTGTGAAAGATTCAAAACTCACCTCAAAAGAGGGGGCATACATAGTGGTTTATCTTAGAGACTAAGCTATAATAATGCATTTACTATATATAAAAAGATGATTTTAACACATTTGATCATGATCCATAACCATAAATAACCTAGAAAGTATTTTTTGATAATATCACTCCATTTGGATAGGAGTGGAAATTGATCATGTCCAAACAACACATTATTCTCACAATAAACATAAATAGTTATGTTTAGAAATTTTTATAATGTTAGTCACATTATAATAGTTATTAAAAGTTACCTAATCATAGTTTTCTGAAAAATACTCATGTTTGTCTCATATTTTTTCACATAATGATGTCATCATGTGTGACATGTGTTTTATTTCTTAAAAATCACATGATATTACATAATTTCAAAATCCATATACACCCAAATATTAGATTCAGGACTTGTGTAACATATGACTACTTCCTTTGTTGTACACTAGTTCTATATATGAAATGGTAGTACTTATCATTTTATACTTTGTATACCTAAGAGTAATATTATGCTAATTTTACACTAGGTTCACACTAGTTTTGCACCATTTTTTCATTATAAATTAATTGTATTTTATCTACAATTGTTGATTCACCATTTTGCACATTTTTTGCACTAAAATGATCTATTGGAAGATATAATACTATGTTAGGTATTCAATTATGTATTCAAGCACACCTTGAGTTCTTAATCAAATTGTGATACTAAAGAGGATTTGGGAGTGGACATTCCAATCTAATTTTTTCAATGAAAATGAAATATCTAAGGGTCTTACCCTCTAAAATCACTAGTTTTTCATCATAAAACATAATGGTTTACCTACCCAATTAGGTGTATTCAATCTTTGTTATTATATATATAAGTTTATTATATTTTACTTTCACATTTTCATCTTAAGCAAGGATTTATTTTTACATATTTTATTCCATGCTTTCAAGAAGCACATTTCAAGGTCATGGGCTACATTGAAGATTTTTACTTAGATGCAAGTTTATGTGAAAACTTTTAATCTTAATATAATAATTTTAATTTGTTTCATTAATATAATAAAATTGGGAAAATTTAAACATATAAATTAGCATTTAAGTTTAAATAATGCACTTTTGATCACCTCATATATGCACTTAGCCCATGCCTCATTCTAAAGTCTTCTAGTTTTTATTCTTTCACTCTTATTTTAGATGACCCATTCCTAAAAGCATATTATGATGTCAAATTATCCCTATCCATCATCCTAAGAAACATAAAATCACTTTTAGATTGATCTACACTTCCATTTTAGATCTTATTGGTCTATGGATAAGACCATCCATTTGGAAAATATTGATCCCCAGTATTATCCAATTCCACAAGCCAAGTCCTACCAAATAATAATTAGTTTTAGAAACCTAAAATGATGTAAAAGTTCATCCCATAATTTTAGTGAACACCATATGAATTAATCTCCAAAATGTCACTATAAATCCATATTTCAAACCATTTTTCACATAGAAAGCTGACACAAAGGAAATCCACTATAACATCTAATTGTAAATTATTATAAAATCATCTATTTTTTTCTAATATGTAGTCCATGCATCCATAGTATCCTTGAGATAAGTATACATACACATTCAAATGTAAAAAATCATGGTTGAAGCACATAAATACAAAAACATTGGACTGAAAACTAAGATTACATAGGTATTACATGCACACCATTATAACAAGGCATAACGACATGTATTTTGTTCTTATTTTTAGTACTGGTGTGTAGGTAACACTTAAAAAAATGGGTGTTGAATTATAGATCAAGTAAAACCACTAAACCTTTTTTTTTTCTTTTATCCACTTATTATTTATGATCAATTGAGCTAGGGTTACAAGTGATGAATACAAAACATAATTATTTTGTGATATTTCAAGATCTCTCACACAATATAATAGAGCATACATGATAAATTAACCTCTCCTATTAGCTAATTAACATGGATATTCATGTGACACCAATTTACTCTAAGGATAACATCACTCAACATCCTTTTCTAAATCTAACAACCTTTTCCCATATATGATTGAAATACTATTTTTAATTCACAATATCATCATAGAGCCTCCTAATTAGTTTTATAGTTTACATCTTGGTCTTACATTGTCAATTTTACAACTAATTTTTCTTATTTTGTTAGTTCCCTTTTTATCATCTTTCCAAATTCAGTAAATTATAAATGAATTTGGGTCATTTATTACATATTTGTAGAATTTTTATTTTACACAAATGTTTTTTTAATTAGGTAATTAGTTTATATTTACCCAAATTTAGATAAAATATAATGATATATTAAAGGTAAAACTATAAGATATATCTATCCATGAAAATTTAAATTCGATAGTAGCATAGTACCCTCGAGTTTAGTGACAAACGATTTGTCCTAATTGATCATTCTTAAAAAATTATATTACACATATTATGCCTATAAATTTTGAGTAATATAAGATATAAAACATAGGGTTTCACCATGTATAATTCATTATTTGTTTTATATTATTTTTTAAACCCTTAGGGCCCTTTGATATCTTTAGGACCTACAATAAAAGAGCAAAATTTAAAGGGATAAAATGAACCCAATCACTCCCTTAATGATAAATTATTGCCTTAATTTCCAATACTCCAAGGAGGGAAATCAACCCGACATACTTCTCCGACATAGATTGAGTTTGTAAATGTGATTATTTGACTGTATGTATGTAGCTGTAATATGGATTCAGTAATTGAAAATTATATCTCATGAATTAATTTATAAGGCTCTTGACTTGGCTTATCATTAGCCCTTATGAGTGATTCAAATTTTGGATATACTAGGGTAAATTTAATAAATGTGTATAAGTGTGTAAGGTTGAACCAAGTGAATAGCAAATTTGGGAAAATGAGTGACTTTTGATGTGTATTTATTGGTGAATGTTTTGACATTTTCCTTTGGTCAACCATGTGAAACATGTTGGAGGACCTAAAAGGATGTTTTGAATTTTTGAAATGCACCATAATTTGACATTGTATGTGGTTAGCCTAAGTGGATAAGGGAAAATTGTGCTCTTGTTTTACTTTCATAAACCTATGAAGAAAGATGAAAGACAAATTTCTCTTTCAAGGAATAGTCTGAAGGCTATTTAAAGCAATTTGAACATTTTTACATTGAAATTACTATGTAATAGTGATGAAAAAAGAGATGAGCCTGCATTTATAGAAATGCCATAGAGGAATCATGAATAGGAGTCACATAATTATGAGAACATTGTGTGGTTTTAAATATTCTAAGAATTAATAGTTTCAAGTATGTATAGATAAATTTATGTGTCTACACATATTAAAGTAAAACACCATGTAATGATTACAATCAATTTTTACATTTTATATAATATGAATAATACTTATTTTTATCTTGTTTATATTCAAATAATAAAAAATAAGGTTAAACATATTAGTGAACCTGCATTTTTTCTAGAGCATAGAAAAATGTTAGATTTCCTTAGGGTTTCTTCTTTCATTTTTGGGTTTTAGATTTTTGTATTTAAATATGATTTTAGATAGTATTTATAATTTTACACAATTCTAAAATTACACATGGATGAAATAGATATCCATTGAATCCATGTGTAATTTTAGACTTGTGTAAAATTATAAATACTATCTAAAATCATATTTAAATATAAAAATCTAAAACCTAGGAATGAAGGAAGAAACCCTAATGAAATCTAATGTTTTTCTCTGTTATAGACAAAATGCATGTTCACTAATATGTTTAACCTTATTTTTAATTATTTTAATCTAAACAAGATAAAACTAAATATTATTCATATTATATAAACTATAACAATAATACATGAATTTGATGTAAATATAAGAATATAATTTGAACATTGAGACTTAATTTAAATAGAAATGAACAATAAGGGATCAATATACTTGTCATATTTTTATTATATGCATGTCTAAGACTAAATATAGGTACTAAAAATATGTAATGTATAATTTTAGTTTCTCAAATAGATAATTTATTATCTCGAATGACTAGGACAAATATTCAATGGACATCTACACAAAATGATAATGGTTATCTTCTTTCAGATTCATTGATATGAATAATTCCTATTTCTTTCAATACATTTTATTGTTCATGATTTTAATATGTATCTATGTCTGATATGAATGATCACTCTATGCATAGCATCCAAAAACATGTCTCCTTTTTAAAACCCTACATATTATTTTAATACTAGGGTTAGGCATGTAAAATGGGAATAATATGGGTCAAATTGACCTCAAATTATCCCAAACTAATGGTTAACTATGACCTACATATCCAAGACTATAAATATATAAATTAAATAATATTTATTTTTCCCCTTTAGGTGTATGTCTAAAATTGTTTTGCTTTAATTAATTTAACGTATAAACTAGCAAAATGGAAAACTAGTACATCTCATGGTATGTTTATAATGAAGGGATGTCCTTCACTATGTATCATGTGTCACATTTTCTCTATATTCCATTTGTTTCAGATATATTTTGAGAACCAATTGTTTTATCTCTTTTTGTCCCCTCTATTTTTAATGATTCCTTTCTTCTCTTACTATCTCTATGTCAACTACACTTGAGCACTAGCTTTTCTCTATAAGCCATTTCTCAAATTTTAACCTTATATATTTATTATCCAATGTTTACTATATTCAACATTCCAATGTAAACCTTTGGTTGATATCTTGATTTCTACTATATAATGTTTTAAAAATCTTATTTAACACTTGCATGCAATCCATTTTTTATTTTTCCCCAATTTTTCAACAATCTAAATTTTCTCCTCTAATTGCTTAGGATTTTTAGATCTTATTGTGAAAAAAACTTCACTATTAGGTTAAATAATGATCGGTGACCACTATTTTAAATTTACTTTGAGAGATTTGAAATGAGACCATAAATTCTTGATTTGGTGCTTTAAAATAGTATTTTTTGTCATGTTAATATCTCAATTTCATTTTCTTTAATAGTGAACAATTTGTGAATTCTGACCATAAGTGTCTTATGATAGTGCCATGTGGCATGATCTTATTATCTTGTTTTTAATGTGATCTTAAGGTTCACATGATCTCCATGGTCCCCATGAACATGTATATTTATTAAAACCACATACGACTTCTCACACATCTGCCTAGACCTGTAGATCCATCAAATATTTTTAAGGGTTGTAACAGATCCTTATTACACCATGATCAAATTGTAACTTTTCACTCCCTATTATTGTGACACCTATCACAATATCTATCTCTTATACTTGTATGGTCCCCTTTTGGATCTATGGGAGGAAATAAAGGCTATGGACCCCATGATCATTAAATTAAATTTTATGATTGTTATTTCCTATGAACACATTATCTATTGAAATAAATACCCTTTAATGCTACATGATGTACATTTGAAATTCCTCATTCACTCTATATTATATTTTATGCCTTATTTTTCACATCAAGTTGTCTTAAATACTTAGTCATAAATACATAATATTTTTGGTGGTGACCTGAGAAAATATACACATGTGTTGATGTGTATCCAAGGAACATGGATATTTTTGTTGTCATTAGAATTAAGGATTTGAATTTATAACCACTGATTTACATAGAGACATAGGTAATATTGAAGTTGTTTTATGAACATTACAACTTAGGTTGAACATATAATATATGTGTCACCCTAGTAGCTTAGTAATTTAGAGTTTCATATGTTTAACCCTAGAATTTTTTTTATCTAAGGTGATATTACCATTATACATAGATTTTTAATTAAAGCTATATATATAAATTAAATGGCACAAGGGTGATATTTATATCCATAGCATATGAAAAAATCAAATATAAGCCTGCATTGAACTTATTACATTGAGATAGTCTAAATATGGAAATTCTAAAAATGATAGATATAGAAATGATAAAGAATTGATGTAAGTAGATTGTTCTGATGTTAATGTAGTTATAAATATGGAATAGATTAAAATAAATATGGAAGGATATTCTTTAACAATCATTAGATTCTATATATAACACTTTTGGCACTCTGGATAATAATGTCATCCAAAGATGGTTTCATCAACTCTACTATCTATGTTTGACACTAGTGTCCTATATAAAATACTAAAATAGGATGTAACCACCTAGATGCTTCTAGGTTTTATTTCTCCTTCATTCTAGTGCATTCAGATCTAGGTTATGTACTATCACTCCATGTTAAATAGATAAACCTAAATTATCCATCTTCATATTGACCTTGGGAGAAAATGGGATAATGGGCACATAGGTTCAATCTAACCTGAAATACCCCACTATCATAGGGTTATTCTTACATATCCAATAATCTAAAAGAGGACATAAAACTCATGTATTTCTCTATTACATGTTAGGTTGTGTGTTAATTGTATAATATGTGTAAAATAAGTACAACAGTGACCTAGCTTATAACTTGGAAAATTTAGTTCTTGGGTTTTTCCTTTAATATTTCACACTTATAGATGTGCAATCACTATTAATATAATGAAAATACGAAAGCTTTGTTCAATTTAATGTTTGATATAATGTTTTAAATAAGTTACCTTGGTCTCTTTGGTCTTTTGTTAGGTGAAAAATGAATAAGAGTTGATCTTGAATTTATATCATTACATTTATAATAATAAATCAC
The DNA here is from genome assembly GCA_037957365.1 of Torreya grandis. Taxonomy (NCBI): domain Eukaryota; kingdom Viridiplantae; phylum Streptophyta; class Pinopsida; order Cupressales; family Taxaceae; genus Torreya; species Torreya grandis. Next base: position 316,870 of record JARHVA010008303.1, read on the forward strand.
ATTAAATCACTTATGCTGACCATTAGGATACTTTCAAAAAGGATGAATTTAGGGAACTAAAAACATGCATTAGGATAAGATTATAGTTTTTATTTTATTATCTATCCCACATGTTAGTGTCCATCGAGCATAAAAATGGATGCATGTTCATAACTTGTGTAGATAAAATATAAGTGCATTTTAATCATTATAGGTAAGATAGAATACCTAGTGCATTAACATAAGATTGGTCAGACTAAGATATATAGTCTAAGGGGCATAATTATATAGTAATTTTGAGACTTGTAGAAGTGATAAAGGTATAAAACTAAGAGGAATAACCAAGGTTTGATGTTTCTAAGTGTACAGGATTGAGGTGTTATATAGTCATAAAATACAATATATATTCCCCTCACCTTTAATATATTAATTAAATTACTATTTTAAAGGAAAGGTATGCATACATGGGTGTATATGCACACATTATCTTTACATATGCCCTACTTGAGTGATATTTTAGTGATTGATTTAGAACCAAGAGCATGTTACAATATAGAATCAATGTATATAATCTAAGATTGAAATTACTTGAAATAGATTTAAATTAAAAGAACAAGATTTAGGAGTACACGTGTGTCAATGTAATTACCTTAACTATTGGCAAGTCAATTTGTAAATTATGTATCATTATAGGGATCTAAAACTAACATTATTAAAAATATAGATAAATATCTAAAGTGAATATATCTAATGATATAAATATAAAGAGAGATATTGGAAGGCACACACCCCAAAATTTGGAACAAAATTGAGTTTCCCTATGGTTTTTGAGATTAGCTCAATTGTGAAACCTAATGGTACTTATACCTTGGTGAGGCTTGATGATAAATTCCAACATGAAAACATGTAAATATTAATTTAATCTACCACATATACCATACCAAAAGGTGAAGTAACATTGTACGAGATTGGCTCAATAAAGTCATTAAAAGTATAAAGGGTATTAGTACAAAAAACTTCCATGATATGCTAACAATAAATAAAAGACTTTTAAAATTTGAAAAATATTTATATTTTTAAATGTTAGGCACATGTTTCTTAAAATATGAATCTTATATGTGTTTCATTATAAAAATATGTATCAAAATAGTACCAGTGTATATAATTTTACCATAACTATGATTATAAATCATATAGTTGTGTACTTTAGCTAAATCTTAAAATTGTGTTAGTGTACAGAATGTGCTTCCAATGTATGCCACCCAATATATATGAATAAATATAATGACTAATATAAGTACTAATGTGAATGACATTTGTACAAAACATGTCCCATTATAAACTAGAGATGTTGAATACTAAATATGTGTAGATAACATGCTTTCAACACATGCCATTGTTAAGTTTGATAACTATGAATTTGTGGAATCCATTCCCATATTACATGCCCCAATTGAGTCTAAAAAATGATAAAAGTATCATTTACTAAATGATTGTGGTGAACATGCTTCTAAATCATGCCCCCAATGAATCTAAAAATTGTGCCAAGTGTGAAAAACATGCCTCTATGACATGTCCCCACTAATATCCCCCCTTTTTAGGTGAGTGAAAAATATAAATTAGTAGATACATCACCTCAAAAGGATAACACAACTATATAATCTATGAATGTAACCATGTAGCATATACAAAGAACATGTCTAGGTAAATGTTTCATTAAATCACATACAACTAATGTGATCACATGTAGGCATAAGATGTATGATAAATATCATGGTAACATCTATATAGTAATAATATAATCCCAAAAATAAGAAAAAAACACCACAAAATCACTCAAAATTAAGTCAAAAGGTAATGGTCCAAAGAAACCACAAATAAGGGGCATGTTAAAGTGATGCATAATCAAAAGGACATGACTTAGTCAAATGTTGATAATGGTGAAAATGAAATTTAAATTGAATACAAAAAATAGTGACCTATGCAAATTTTAATGAAAGCATACATAGAAACAAAGGCCATAAGAAAAATAGCATATTAAAAATATCATAAAAGGAATACAATATCAAGGCAAAAAACTCAAGGAAGTGCATAAAGTAAAGCATAAGAAAATAGAATAGACATGTCTTATTATCCCATGGAACAAATGTGTTATGAAAATATGTGTGTAAATACCTATGTAAACTCAAACATGATAATGTAGAGTGATCATCAAATCATATAACTTGTGTGTGTCTAAGTAAAATAAGTATATGCCCCCATTGTCCATATGACATGAGTACATGTAAATACCAACATTTAAAATAGGAATGTATCATGTATCTATGTATTTTTGTATCACACTCAAGTAGAAGTGTGACCCATATATTTATGTAATTATTAATAAGTATGACATCCATAAAAATGGAACTAAGACATATATGCCAATGATCTAATAAAAAATTTATGTGATGAAAATTTTATTTGAGTTTTGAATGTTTTTAAATATTTTGGTATTTTTTTAGTTACTGAGGAGAAATGGTCATCTTATGATAATATCCAATGGATTGTCATAGATATCACCCCACTATAAATATAGTGTAATATATCATGTTTATGCTACCAAGGAGAATGTATATGTGTAAAATGTAACATTATGGTTTCAATCATTTTTTGCATATGTAGATAGGATTGTGTGGTCATAAAGCTATAATATGAGTAAAAAGAGTAGTGGTTTTTAGAACCTATCATTGAGTGTTTTTTATTTCTTTAACATATCAGTAATATGTACATTAGGAGTGTTTGACTATTGTTTTAATTAATGTCACTAAGATTATAATTCATGTCATTGAGGTTGTTGTTGCATTTTATGAGTCTTGATTGTCACAAAGAGGTATGATGGTCAAATGACCAATGAAGCATGGTTATGAGGCTCTAGGTTTGCATGAGGTCAAGAGAAAAATTGAAGGCAAAATAAAATTTTAAGGCAAGGTTGAATTTGAAGGTAAATAATGTATTTTTTATTTGTCTATGTCAAGGTTGATTTCAAGGTTTAGGTTAGATTAAATTTATCAGTATTGTCATTGAAGGTTCTTGTGAATGTATGATGACAAGTAGGTCTATGAAGAGTGTTGAAAGTAGGATCAATTGGTAGTGTGTGTTGTGACATGTTCATGAGCTTAAAAGGTATTTAGTATGAACGAGAATATTTTAGTTTCTATGAATGTTTTTGTATTATTCCCATTGTTGACAAATGCATGGGTAGCATGTCTCTAAGGTCAAGTGCTTGATTAGCATAAGCCTAGTCATGGAATGAAGAGACCTTACGAGAAGTTATAAGCATGGTGGATTGGTGAGATAATTGAATATGGGAATGAGTGGTTGTATGGGGTTAATTGATCATGAATATGAAACATTAGATAACTCATGAGAGTCTTAGGATGAGCCTACAAGGGTAGGATATAAAGATTAAGTACGCAACCAGACCACTTTTAAACTTTGCTTGGCCTAATGAGGTATCATGATATATTTTCAAGGCATGTGAAACATGTATGGTAGTGTTTAGGAATTTTTATAAGTAAGGTATGTTTTTTTAAGTTTTTTCATGTAGTTTGAGGTCATATTTTGAAGGACAAGGAATGAAAAGTAGTTTTTAGGTCTCTCGAGTGTTTAAAATGAAGGGTTCTCAACCCGAAAAGGATTTTATTGTGCTCATTAGCTTGTAAAAACTTTGCATGCTAACCTAATATATTAATGGTATATTTGGAATGGTCCTAGATAAAAATTAAATTCATTAATTTTTGGAGTAAGTGGTTATGCTTTATGAATGACTGTTAAGAGTGGAAACATGTTTAAACCCTCCTAAAACCCTATTAAGGAATTGCTATTGAAAATTTTGATCAAAATTTATCAATATGGATTGAATTTATTAGGTAATATATTTTATATTATATTATAATCTCCTATGTACCTCTAGGTGGTATTGGTTAGAGAGAGTAGAGAGAAAATGATGAGTTACAAGCTTTTTTATGAAGAAGTTATTGTAGAATTCAAAATTTTTATTAAACATAGGAAGAAAATGGATGGATGTAGAAGGTAGAGACTCATGTTTGACTTCCATTCATTTTTATGAATAATTTATAATCCTTAAGTGTGATAAATTGGTCATCCAAGTTAGCTAATTGCTAATGGGCCTAATGGTGTAAATAATGAGAAACCCAAGCAGTAGTGAGAAGATGAATAAGAATGTGTTATCATGATAGAGTGATAAAACAATGTACATGGATATTTATTTTGTATTTTTATTTCATATTAGTTCTTGCTAAAAATATTAGAATTTATGTTTAGTGGTGAAAATGATGAAGCCAAAATGGCTTATCTGAATCAGTGAGGAGTATGTGTAGTGAGGTCAAAAATTAATCTATAAGACTAGTAGTTGCTAATAGATGATATGATGTTTATATTTAAATACAGTATATAGATTTGATATATTTTGAAGTGGTCATATAGGTATTTAAGGTCAATATCACCATGATTTTGCTTTAAGGTAAACTGGCAGTTCTAAGTAAGTAAGTTGTAGTAATGAGTTTGAGGCTTTATACCATGAGTTGAAGTGTATAATGCACATGGTGTTTTAAGTTTTTTACTTGAAATTCCTATTAATTATTTTTTAAATCTTTTAATTTAGTGTAATAGGTTGAAAAGTTGAAGTCAAAATGGCTTGTCTGGTTCATGCAAGACTATGTGAGATAAGGTCTAAAGATTGATCTGCAAGACCAATTTTTAATATTATATATTTTTGTTTCTGTGATTGATGTTGTTATAAATATGTTATATAATATTTTCAATGTATTAATTTACATTAAAATCATACTTTTATGTGTTTTATGTCAAGTAGTTTCATGATTAGCTTTTGACAGTCTTGACAGTTCTAAGTGAGCATACTAAAGAGATGATTTCAAGCCTTTTTGTCCTAAGTTGAAGTATTTAAAGCATATTATGATAACCCTAATTATATATATATATATATATATATATATATATATATATATATATATATATATATATTATCATGTTTGAGTGGATTAAGCAAGTTTTATCCTTAGTACTAAAAGGCATATTTTTAGTGTACACAAGCCTAATAGGACTGAGTACTAATGGAGCTTTTTAATTAGTGATATATTATAAAATGTACTATTGAGACAATAATACATAATTAGGGATATATTTTATTGTGATATGATATTTTAATACTATTTTTGGAGTTTTAAAGTGTTCCAAGGAAGGAAATATTTAATGTGTGTCTAAGAAGGCCTAATAGGTCTCCATGAGACCTAAGAGTGAAATGAGGCCTAATTGAGTTATGTCATACCTAAAGGGACTAAAATATAGTTTTATTAATGTTTATGATATGTAATAATATATTTTATATGGATCAATTAATATTTTAAGGGTGAGTATCTGACTAAGTAGCATATGAACAAGGAATGGTATATATATAAGGCAATTTTTAGGCCTATTAGAGTATTTATGAAAGTACATCAATGAGATATCACATTTTTGAGTAATAGGAGGTCTTTTATACCATTATATGAGTGCATATGATATTTAATTAATATTTTATAGTGTTTATTCATATGAATATTAACTTTATATGACCTAATTAGTCTTGAAGAGACTTAGTTGAATGAAGAATACTAGAAGCTAGTTTGAGAGGGATAAGATTGTGAAGAGCTAAAAAATATGATCATAATCCATTGTGTGTGAAACATAGTGTTATTAAGGTGTTAAAATAAATAATGTGTTTGATTTTTTGTTGAGTCATCTAGGGGGTTGGTCCCTCTTTATAGGTTGGTACTTGTTAAAGCCTAGTTGAGTGGGTTCTTGACTAATTGGGGTTGGTGTTCCATGTGAAGTTAGTGCTTCATTAAAGATTAGTTTTTGTTTTATAAGACTATATTTAATTTTTATATATAATTTTATTTTCCTCCTCTTTATGGTTTGAAAATATTTAGTGTGTTATATTGTTTCATGATCTTGTATGGCTGCATATGCTTTGATAGATGTTCATGTATGTATGAATGGTTCATATATGGTTAAGCAAAATTGTATAAATTTTTTGAAGACACTTACTCACCCCACACCTACGTCCGCCCCCCCCCCCCCCCGCCACACACACACACATAGTTATTTTTATTATAAAAATGAGATTATCTATATATTTTATCATGATATGTATTAGAATATGGGGATTTTATGGATTCTACTATATGTCTCTGATGTAATGGTCTCTTAATAATTAGTTTCCTAATAAAGGGGATTGCATATTGATCTCCATTTTACTATGAATTATCCTTATTAGTATTTAAATATAATTTCTTGGGTATGATTTTTTTAAGAGGATTCTCATATATAATTATACAAACCATAATTACCTAATTGGCATTAATATATTCAACACACCCATGTATTATAAATCATATTATTTGAAGCGTGTGTATCTAAGATCTTACCAAGAACATATAAAATATTAAAGTGAAAGGGATAAAATATAATGTGGTAACAACATGTATGTAATTTACCTATAAATGAAATTAAATATTTCCAAGAGCCTTCTTGGAGTTTCCATTGAATACTCTAACTAATCTAGTAAAATGATGTAAATCAGGATTAGTATAGCCCAAGTTCATAACTAATGTCATGGTGTAAACATTTTCACTTTCACCATTATAAATCATAACACTAAATATGTGTTATTTTTTAAGGTATGATAAAATTAATAAATAATGAATATTATAGTCATCGTCCTTAATTTTATTAACATCAAAAGAAATAGGTCTCTTAACCATATGAGGTATATGTTGTATGTATGTACCAATAATCCCACCTAGTGGGTTACCATAATGTGATGGAGGAGGATGTGTTTTATATTAAATTTAAACTTATAGTGCCTTATTACAATAGTCTTATAAAGGATTGTTAAATATTTTATGTTTACGGTGATCACCAAGTTGTGAGCCTGATTCCTTTAGAGGATGCTCAAAATGTCAATTTTTAGTCATTGATAAGATCTTTAATATTTTGGTTTAAGGTAGATCACCTAATTGTATAATGTTTTGGTCATTTATTATAATTATAAAAATCATTCACATCATATCCTTTGGGTAGAGGTCCACTCATATCAACCTAGATATGATGAGGGAAAGATATAAGTTGACACTTTAGTAAGCATGGGATTAATGAAGTTGGGTTATCAGGTAAATGTGTATATTGTATCATTGGTGAATTAAATAACTCAATTCAATTAGGATATTATGAAACTATGTTAAATGTGGTGGTTGTTTCTTATTTACAATCAGGAGGTTTTACATTATAATTTGGTTTAATTTTGAATTTTATACTATATGTAGATGCATTTTTATGTGTTTGTAACATAATTGAGCTTATTTAATGACATTATCTTCATTTCATTGCCCTATACAACATGGCATAAGTCATTTAAATATTTTGACTTCTTAGAAATAATGGACTCATATAAAGGATCAATTCAACTTTACTGCACTATATATTGCAAATTTTTGTTCGCCATAAGATTGGTCATTTTGGCTAGCAATAGCTTATATATCAAGACATTTACTTATAGGTTCATTGGTTCTTTTTTATATTTTTATAAATTTAAACATATGAAACCTTTTCATAAATGTTCATGGGAAAATGCGCTAAAAAGTGCTTTGCTATAGGTTTGAATACTTTTTAAAGAATACATATGTAAATTAGAGAACCACATCAAAGCATAGTTATTGAGGCTTCATGGAAATAAAATTTGATCATTGGAATCATAGCCAAGGAATGTCACATAAAAGGTTCAAATATGTTGCTCAAGATCACCTTTACCATCATAAAATGTGAACTCAGGTGTAATAAAGCCTATTGGTAAAGCATGTAAAGATATCTCAAGTACAATGGGAGTATGTAGTACATATTATGAATCTATAGAATGAGGGGATTTTAAATCATTTTTTTCAATGTTTTTAACCTTATCCTCCATGGTCTTTTTAAATTGGAGTGATTAAACTTTAAGCCTTGTGGGATTTATATTAGTAAATTGAGTAGTCACCAAAGGGGATACAAACATGTTTTGAGTATTAATAGGCCTTATACATATTATTTATGTTGAAACAAATAGGAATTCCATAATATATGCATCAATAGTAGATTCAGGTAACATAGCTTTAAACACAACTTGTGCCACTAATATGTGTATTTGGGTGTAATGTGTTAAAGGGGAGGGATGTTTTCACAATAGTTTTTGAAATTTATGCTTTGAGTATAATTTTTAAGATCGCAAAAATATATTTAGGGTTTTGAATATGATCAAAAAATGATGTAGTTTCATGCACTTGATCATTATCTATTTGTTCATTTTCATTTGTTTCATGATTTTGATTATCATAATCATCTTCTATGATAACCCTATCCATATTTTTTCACTGTCAACATGGGTATCATCATGATCCAAATTATGATATCTTGCATTAGTTTGAGACATCTTAGATGGTTGGAAGGGAAGTTCAATATGTTCAATAGGCACACCTACCAATATAAGGTTATGCCTAGGTTGTATGAAAAATAATAAATGTAGGAAATTAAAAAGTATACCCATTTTAAACCATAAATGGTTTAAAACCCTAACAATAAATAAAATTGATTTGAAATAAATCAAATTCACCAAATTTTTAACAATTAAATGTTCGATCTAAGGTGATATTATCATTAACCATATATTTTGCATTAAAAGCACATATAGAAATGATATGGCACAAGGGTGATAATCAAACTTATAGCAAGCCAATTAGATGTAAACTTATATATAAGCATATACATAATTTAATATGCTTAGATAGTCTAAATATGTTAATTATAACTATGATAGACATAGTAATGACAAAGAAGTGATGTATTTATCTTGTTCTAATGCTAATGTAGTTATTAGATCTAGAACATATTAAAAATAGGCTAAAAGGAGATTCTATAAATGTTTTTAGATTCTATATCTAACATTTATATCACTCTAGATAGTAATGTTATCTTGGGATGATTACATCAATACTACCATATGAGGTGGATTTTAGTGTCTTGTATGGAATACCTATTGAAATAAGATGTGAGCACCCAAATGCTTCTACATTTTGATTCACCTTCACTCTAGTGCTTTCATATCTAGGTCATAGTCTATCATTCCTTGTCAAATGGAATAATTGTAGTTGTCCATATTCATAGTGACCTTAGAGGAAAATGGGCTGGTGGGCACATGATATTAAGTTAACCCCAAAGACCCCACTATCAGAGGGAGTTTTATACATAGCCAATACTCTATAAAAGTGACTTAGACTCATGTACTTCTACCCTATGTGTTGTTTTATGTGTTAATTATCTAATATGTGTGAATTATATAATATGTGTAAATAAATTACAAAATTTAACTATCTTTTAACTTTACAAATTGATCTTAAACCTATAAATGTGCAATCCCTATGACTGGTATGGAAATAGGTAAGTTTTTTCCAACTTAATTCTTGGTAGAGTGATTTTTATATGTTGTCTTGGTCTCTTTGGTATTTTTCTAGGTGTATAAGGAATGAGGGTTGATATTGTATTTATATCAATCCCCTTAGATTAATAAGTCTCATCAAATAACTTAGGCCAACCACTTAGATACATTTCATTTGTAAACTGGATGACTTTAGGGCACTAAACACTTGTGATGGGATAGGACAGTAGTGGCAATGCTATTTTCTATCCTGAATGTTAGTTTCCATAGAGTATAGAATTATGTATAGGTTAAGAACTTACATAGATGGAAGATAAGTGCATTTTAAGCATTTTAGGAAAGATAGAAGACCTAGGTCATCAACATACAATTAGTTATAATAAGAAATATAGGCCAAGGGTAATAAAGATAGAGTAAATGGGAGCCTTATATAAGTGGTTAAGGTATATAGATGAGATAAATAACCAATGTCTAAGTTTTCCAAATTTACATGATTAAGGTGTTATATAATCATAAAATATCATCTGAAACATAGTAAAACATGACCAATGTGATCTCATATGAAATTTGAGTTGTGTTTTGCATTTTTTATCTAATAATGAATATGATGCACAATGGATATATAAATTCATACATATCATAATGATAATGATATATAATTATTAATAATTATAGTTTGTATGTTTATAAATATTTAAAATATGTTATTTTGTAAAACATACAATGAAGAAAAAAATTATCTTAAACTTGGTTCCTAATTGGATGTTTTGGATACATGATAGTGTAAATATGTAAAGGATGAGGCTATGGATGTTAGGAATGAGGAAAAAAAAATTAATATGTTTGTAGATAGGTTCACACTCTTTAGAGACTAGATAATTTTGTCATGTATGTTAACTATGGACTTGTTTTAGTTGATTATGACTAATATCTAATAGTGAAATATAGAAAAAAATTAATTGTGACATGGTAGGATCAAAAATAGAATCTTCAAATATTCATAGATAGGGTCATACTCCATATAAAATAGCTTACTACATCTACATCCACTAACTTCATACTTTTCCTGATTGATTGTGATTAAATTATAACTATTCCACATTCTACATGTGTTTACTAAGTAGGCTTAGACGTTGAAATTTTTATATGGCCATGCTAATACTTTTATTTTTCTACTCTTTGATTTTGATACCATAAGGGTATTTTTGATATATAAAAACCTAAAAAAAATAGAGGGGAGTGTAATAGGATGAGCTAACCCCAATCACCCCTTGATGATTGACCATTGACTATTTATTTAAATACTCCAAATTAGGATATATAATCACATGTGGTTTTCCCACCTATTGTGATTTTGTATTTGTGCTTCATGTCTATGTGTATCTATCTCAAAATATGGGTTTGATACTTGAAAATGATATCTGTCAACTTGATTTGAGATACTTTAGACATGTATTATGACTATTCTTTATCAATGATCTTTATTTTTTTAAGAATGGAACATATTTTAGTAATGTGAATCAGTGTATAAGTGTTGAATAGACAATGCTAAACTTGAAATATTGAATGACCTTTTATTTTTATATATATAAAAGAAAATTTGAAATTTTATTTTAGCCAACCTTATGAAATGTGTAGGAAGACCAAAAGTAATATTTCAAAATTTATAAATTATCTATTAGTTGGCATGTAACATGATCAAACTAGGTGGATAGGTAAGTGAAAACAGACATGTCTACCCAACATATACCCATACTAGAGAATAAAAAACATTTCTTCATAAACTAGAGATAATTTGAGGGTATTATAAAATAATATTATAATTTTCCATTAAAATTTTTATATAGTAACAATGGTGAACATAGGTTTGATCATGTGTATATATATGGATTAAATGAATGAATCAATATATATATATATATATATATATATATATATATATATATATATATATATATATATATATATATATATATATATATATATATATATATACATATACACACACACACACACACACACACACACACACACACACACACACATATATTAGCTTTGTATTATAGTTTTTTTGGTCTATATTCCTCTATAAATGTGTTTATCCCAACATTATTATCATAAATAATCTTTTTCCTTAGCTTGAAACACTTTTTAGTAATTTTACAATACATCTGTGGTAGTCGTAATATGTGTTACTATTGAATCCCTTATGTTCAGGCTGGTCATATAAATGTATAATGGTGGAGCGAGAGATATGAGATTGCAATTGAGTAATATTTGTAGCAAGACTTCAATAGGGTATGGTAAATTTTCAAAATGTCTCCTTGGTGGAACTATCAATCGAATCTTATTTATTTTTTGTGATATTTAATTAACCATTTCTTTAGCTTCATTCTTGTTTTTATTAGATTTGACCTTATAGTTTGGTTTAGTTTGAAACTTGACATTTGATGTATATGAAACACTTGGTTCATATTTTAGTTTGTTCAAATATATGATATTGACTTATCTTTCTTTAAATATATAACATAACTCAAAAAAATATTTGAAGTTTTTTATCATGATAGACTCATGGAGTTGTAATAGCAAACTTTGTGTGAAGATATCTCTTAATTCATGATTTGTAATAGCTTTTTTTTTCATTTTAGCTATCATAATTTCATATTGAAGAACATATTCATTGATTTGATCATTTTACCCTTGCTTTAGTTTTTTAATTTGTACATAATATAGTTTTTCACAAATGTTTTTTGAGAAGTGTTCTAGATGTTGATTTTCCAAATATTTGAATTATTTAACCAATTATAGGGAATGATCATAAAACCATTGTAAAACATATTTTTTGAGGGTTCTTGAAAAGATCTATGTTAATAATTTGTTAGTGTAATCATAATCCAAGCATGTTGAATGGAATGATGAAATATATTTTTTGAGACCACCTTTAACTTCATAGAGTGTTAGATTAGGAATTATAAATATTATTGTTAATGGGAAATAGTATATCTAAAGTGACAAAGGATTATGATTCAATGTATGGGATTCCATTGAATAATTATCTTTAGAGACACCTTTCTCTAACTAGAATACATTAGACTATAAGGTTATAAAAGATATCTCAATAGACTATTCATTAATTGAGGTTACTGGTGGATAATTTATAGTATTCAAAGGATGTATGTATGGTTTTTATGTATAAATAGGCATATGAATATATTTAAAACCACGTGATATCTCCATAGCAAGGGATGGTGGAGCATATGTAACTAGGGGTATTGATTTAGAAATATAATCATTAGTAGAAACTAAACACCTGAATTGGATGTGGAAGCATGAGATGATTTATTTTGTTCATCTCTTGCAATTTATGGTAATGTGTCAATATTATGTAGGTTGGCATTAAGTTATTCATTGAATTGTTTTTCATTAACTTCATCCACTTTCTTTGTATTAGTTTTATTAGTCTAAATAGTGATGATAATTCCATAAATACATGTGTATTATGTGTTATAGCCTTCCCAATGTACAAACATTCTAGTTTATAAGTCATACCTAATTTTATAAATATTTGACTAAATAGTTCTTATATTTAAGGATCATTATTGAAAACATGAAATTTGAGTAGAGCTTGAGATTGTATGTTATTTATATTTGCCTTTTTATCATTTTAAAATTTAATTAATGCAAATTTATAGTTAATCCAAATGATAACCTAGAAAGTAACAAAGAATGTAATGATGAAATTCATTAGATGAATCAAGAGGTAGAAGAAATTCATAGTTATCATGTTTTAATTTGAAATTTAAAATTTGAATTTTCAAATGGATTTAAAGGTATAACTAGACAAGTTGTGTTTACTTTTAGTCTCTCAAATATATTGATGCTAGTTTTAAAATAGTGAATAAGGACCAAAGGGCACTAACTCCAAATTATTATACCATATTTTAGATAAAATATACCATCTCTAGGGTATGTTGAGATTAAATTCACATAGATAAACTTCTTAATAGTTAACTTCAATAACAAAAGGATGAAGGCTTACTTACACTAAAAACAAAAACATTGGGAATTTATAATATATCATGAGGTACTTGAAAACTAGGATCAATATATAGTATTTTATAATCAATTGAGTATTGGGGTATTACCACTCAAACAATGGCTCAGGTAAGAATGAAGACTTATTTGCATAGAACTATAGATCCTATGCGTTTTAAAACTATCATAGTACAAATTCTAGGAGAGTAAGAAAAGAAAGAAAAATACAATGAAATTTAAAATATATTTTAAAACCAAATCAAAAGAATTTTTTTTGTATTAAAATTAGAATGAAATAATTTTATAAAATGTAGAGATTCACTAATATTTTTTACACTATTTTCTATTTAACAATTAATATGTTTTTAAGTGGGTATACAACATAAGAGAGATTAGAATGCTATAGATGCATAATTATATATAATTTTGATCTATAAATTATTAAATATAGAAAATATATTGTTTAAACACTAGGAAGAGAAACAAATAGCTTTGATCTAATTCTTGACTGATTGTTCTGGATATATTACAATGGAAATAAACAAAATGATAAATTTTGACTGCTTAGAATCAATAATAAAATATGAAAATATTTATGGATAGGTCCATGCTATCTAGACAACACAAGTTAATTATTTATGTTAGCTAGGCAGACTTATCTATTTTAACTAAGACTTATATATCACACTAAAATATAGAGAAAAGAAGAAATATGATATGGCAAGATCAAGAACATAAATTTAGAATATTATTGGACATTACCATGACCCATGGAAAATAATCTAGGTTATTCACATCTATTATATATGTACTTGTATGCATTATCTAATGGAACCATAACGGCTCTACCTTATGTGGTTATGACTATTGACAAAGTTGATATGTTGTAATTATGATATGGAAACATGGATAATATTATTTTTATCCTTTTTGAATTATAAATACTATGAGTCTTCATGAGATATATAACTCTACAAAAAATAAGAGGGTATTCTAATGGGATGAGATGACCCTACTCACACACTTTATTATTGATGATTGCATACATATTTAGATAATCCAAAGAGGGAAATCAAGAACAGAAAGTTATCTCACCTAGGTTGATTATGAAAATTTTATCCCTGACTATTTTTATGTAACTATGAATATGGTTTTAATACATGTCAATGATAAATCTTATCTTAATTTGATATGTGTAATATTTTAGTTATGACTTCTCTTTTTAAATGATCTTGAATTTTGGAAGAATGGGGTAGATTTTATCAATATAAAATAGTGTATAAGTGTCCAATATATTTTCTCATGTTATCAACAGTTAATGGAATTTGATTTATATTTTTAGTTAAAAACTTTTGACAAACTACTTTAATTGACATTATGAAACATGTGAGAAGCCCTAAAAGAATATTTAAAATTTTAGAAACTAGTAGTTACTTGGTATAAGACATGACTTTATTGGGTGGACAAATCTATAGTAGTGGACTTGTTTGAGAGGATTAGGGACAATTATTTTGAGATGTATGCATTATGAAGGTCATTTAAATAATTTTGAGAATTTTAATTGTAATTTTTTGAGTTTTAGATATGGTTAATGGTGAATCAAGATTACATATAGATAAATGGATTAAAGGAATGGTGAATAAGAATCATGTATTTTGGAACAAGTCAAATGGTTTAGGATGTGTGAATAATTATCATTTTAAAGTAACTATGACCATATTTAGGTGTCTATATACTATTTCAACATCATGACCTAGATATGGATCTAATAATATGACCTTAAAACTTTGTTGAACTGATAAATCTCCCTTGAGATTTGTTATAAAAATTTATAAAACTATCTAGCTTTATTTGTTTATTGGAAATTTTATCATATGCCATGACTTATCCTATATTATACATTTGAGGTATTTAAGAAATTTCTACTACTCACATGGATGGAATAAGTGACAAAAACATTATTTCAATCACTACGGCTAAAGACTGTGGCATTCACTTATAACACACCATATATTTAGTCAATTTTCTCTTTTTATGTTGCATTTATAGATTTTTTTATCTTCAAATCCACTATATGTTTCTTATATCTACTCACCCTTTCCTATTTTTTTGTATTATACCAACCATTTATAGTATTCTTACACAAAAGGGTTCTCTTCTATGTACCCATTATTTGGGCATATCCTTCCACATCCTTAAAATGGTTTTCTTCTTATTATTCTTCCTTATTTATATGAAATGATATATAGTTATATTTGAACACCTACACCATGATGCTACTTATTGAATCTTACTTTCACTTATGGGACTATACCCACTATCATCTAACCATCTCATCTGAAAGACTTCTTGGCTTTGTTTAATAACTATCTAACCTTTTTTGATTCTTCCTTCTATAACTCTGATTTTTCTATACCTCTTATTTATTTAAGGTTTCAATATATTCCTCTATTTTTTAAATTTATACAAATATATTACTTGTGGATTCTACATTAATAAGAATCTTTATAAATTATTCTTCTTTCTTTGTTTCTTCTCATACTATAGTTGATGTTAAAATTAATTTATCTTCCTAGATTTATTTATTAAGTGCATAATTTATCACTTCTATCTTCACCTCTTCACTTTGGAAAGAATATTTTAATGCATTCTTTATATCCATCTTTACATCTTGAACATAAGCCATAAACTAGTTTAAAAATGAGACTTCATAGTATACATAGGTGCTTCCTCCTTTTTCACACTTTTAATTTTTCTTCCTCCAAGAATTGGTTCCACAACACATTAATAAGTATTACTTATCCTTATATCTTTTCTCATCTATCCTTGTGACAATTCCTCTTTCTCTTATTCATTTATAATGTCGTTTTAATCAACACCTGATCAATTAATCCTTCTTATCCCTCCTTTTTTAATTTTATGTCACATGAGTAACATTATTCACCTCCCCAATATTTTACCATTTATATTCTTATATATATCTCTCCCACATAAAAATAATACAAGTGATATCTCTATTTCTAAAATCTCTCACACCTATAAACATGTTGGACTAAATTAAAAATTGTCTTATTTTATGCTTTATCATTTATTTCTAGTCCTTCACATAAATAATCCACATTACATGGATAAATATATCCAACAAATAATTTTACAATCTCATTTTCTTGATTTTAAGACATGGTGTTCAATTATTCTTTATATTTCACATTTGCGTCACATCTTTCACTCATAATATGGACTCCTAAAGGCCCATTATTAATAGCCTCCATAGTTATTTTCACATCACTCTTCACCTAATTTAATCCTTCATATATGTTTTATGCAACCATATGTTTATCATATTCATTCACTTACACCATGTTTACATATATTCGTTTCTCTATGCAAACCAGATATTATTTGTTATCCTCAATGTTTATTTCCCACAAAATATAAATATTATTTAAATTAAATTTATTCATTAGTGATGAATTATCCTATTTAAAAATATGATATTCCAAAATTTCTTTCTCGTCATCAAATAATGGGTCTCCATATTCTACAAAATAAACTATCACCTCCACATCCTCTTCCTTGAATATATCTTCCTTTATGGGTTGATCGCAAATTTATTTCTCTTAGTTGTTCTTGAAAACTTTATTTTTCTTCTCGCTTTTTCATCTCACTTTTCTTTTGATTTTAAAATTAATCTTATTCTGTTCACTCTATTGAAACATAGATTTTATCACATCTACTTAACAAATTATAAGTATTGATATAATTCAAACCACATTAAATACACACATAATCCCTCCAATATATTTATATATGTTCAGGTTCAATCCTATATTTTCCATTTTCATTAAACATTATTTATAAAATTCAAATGTTTAAGCTACTTCAAATATCATTCAAATTGTCTCCATTTCATGATAATTATCTCTGATATTTTTGGACAAGAATACACTAGGTAGGAAAGTGAACTTTTCACTCCTATCCTCTTAGGTTGACCAAATATTGTGAGAAATAATATCTAGTTTCCAAAACTCAAATAATCCTTTTGTGTCTTCCTACACATTTCACATGATATCTAATTAAAATTATCAAAATATTCAACTATAAATACACACTAAATGCCATTGATCTTCCCCACTTCATAAAAATAAAAATCAACTTCTATCAAGTTCACACATTATTGCATAGTGATAGTCTACTTTATTCTCTCCAAGTTTAATATCACTCAGAAGGAAGAGTCATAACCCAATTCAAGAGAATATAAAATCAAGTCAAGATATATCATTATGAAGTATCAAAGCCATATTTGTAGATGCATACACATATTAAAGGAGTGAAGTTACACGTTCACTATATGTGGGATACATAATTAGGATTTACTACCATCCTTATATTAATAGATAAATATGTACTGATAAATCATCAAGTGGGTGATTGAGGTTAACTATGCCCATTACAATCATCAGTTGTTTGTAGGATTTCAATCTATAAAAGTGACCTTCATGAAATATAAATATAAGAAACACAATGATTTATTAATGTTAAAATATAAATTTAAATATATCATATTTATTAGTGGATGTAATAGTTAATAGGGGCAAGTCTATTGTAAATAGACTAGACCAGCCTACATTGTTGACCACTTATAATAACCATGTCCAAGAGTATTATATGAATCTTCATCTAATATTTCAACCACAAAATTATATTTCTTTCTATATTTTCTATTCAGTCATTCATTCAACACCATCAATTAGGAGAGTTTGTGGTCAATGGATAGGAATGAATTGTGCTACATTTCATGTACAGTAGACTTGTCTAGAAGTAGTTTATGATCATATGCTTAATTTTAAGCATGCATAGTCAACTATGTTATAATATTTCCACTTTCATACACTTATAAAAGTATAAATATTTTTTTTAAAACTAATTATATATCTTATTAGCCTTTTTAATAAATAGTAGTGCTTCTACATTTAGTAAGAAAATTAAAATTAGAAATGTTGATTTTTTTAGATCTTTACCATTATGATATTCTCTCATTTTACACATGTATAATTAAAATTAATTTGATCTATTTTATTAAAAGTAAGGTAGAACATATTGATGAACTAACACATATTTTTTTGATATTTTTCTTTTTTATTTAGTTTTGAGATTTGAAATTTAATTTATAATTTATTTTCTCATGACCTTCCTAGAAATTGTATTTTGGTAGTTTAAAATTCATATGAGTAATCATTATCAGAAAATAGTCACCAATTTTACCATATCCATGGTGTGAAGGGTATTGTTTAATATATGTTTAATTGAATCAATTCAAACTAATATAATTAAATAATTTAAGTTTTCATTAGGAAATATACTAATCCGATAGTAAAATACAATACGATATAAAATATTATAGAATTATAAATTTTATAAAAATATTAAGTAATCCTACATATGTATAAATATCCTAAAAAATATTACATTGAGTATGCAAGCTGACTGTAGTTGAAAATTTCTTGAAAGACCTATATTTTATGCTATATCTAAAAAAAAGTTACAAACTATGCAAGGATAAGGCAACACTACAGGACAAAAACACATTTAAGCCTTGTCTATTGACTGTGCTTGTCTCTTGGTTGACTATACACGTTATTTGTCAATACGAGTACCTTAAAATGTCAACAAGGATATCCTAATTATGTGTAGGATCCAAATAGATATGACAAAGACCTATAAAAGATAAATACTAGTCTTGTAGATGTAATTGATAGAAAAAAATAAAAAAGAGGGGGGAATAGGGTTAGGCTAATAACTGAACTACACTTAGAAAAAATTACATAATTTTAGTGTTACCTACATACCTAAAATGGGACTCAAGTTGAGGTAGTTATTTTTTTTTATGGTGATTATATGTCCTATAATTGTAAAACTGTATGATTGTAACTAGAATATCAATTGAAATTATTGATAATGGATGCCATTTACCTACAATAAAATACATATAGATTTGTCCTATGAATGTCATATTGTATTAGTGTTTAGATTGGTATAAGTAGTGATCTTTTCCTCAATGTGTAGTAATTTGAAATCAGATTTCTAAGTGTCTTCAAGTAAATTCCTTGATGTTCTTTTATATGGGAATATTTAGATTATTTTATTTAAGTGACCTTACAAAAATTAAGGGTGAGACATTGTGAGAATTATATATTTTAAAAATTAAAAATTTAAGTTCAGAGGATAAGGTCATACTAGTGGATACGGTTGCTTTACGACCCTATCCCATTTCAAGCAGTCTTATACCAGAAGGCTAAAAATTGTTGTAAATCATTTGAAAAGTAAATATAGTCATATTAGGGATTAATGGAATTGAAATAGGTGTGTGTGTGTGTGTGTGTGTGTGTGTGTGTGTGTGTGTGTGTGTGTGTGTGTGTGTGTGTGTGTGTGTGTGTGTGTGTGTGTGTGTGTGTGTGTGTGTGTGTGTGTGTGTGTGTGTGTGTGTGTGTGTGTGTGTGTGTGTGTGTGTGTGTGTGTGTGTGTGTGTGTGTGTGTGTGTGTTTGTGTGCATGTGTGTGTGTGTGTGTATTCACATCCATGTGTATGGGTGTGTGTGTGTGTGTATGTGATATTTTTAGTTTTTATAATACAATATATGGTGTCTTATAGATTATAAGTTATTTAAATGGTGAATATATAAAGAAGGGTAATGATGTAAAAAATAATCATTATCAAACACTTAATAATTAAATTTATGTCTAATACCCCCATTTATTCTAGTTTGATATGCCTTAATTTGAAACCCTGAAACAATGCCACTGAAATTAATTATTTCCCATTTTTGTATATTAAAAATTTAAAACTTAGAATTTGAATTTTTAAAAGAGAGATGAAATTATACATTTAAAATAGTGTCACATAAAATTTCTTTGTAACTTGAAAGTGGATAATTTTGTTCCACCTTGTTGAGGTATCTATAAAAACATTTAGCATGTGGTGAATTCAGAGTGATGAAGTCTCAATTTAAAAATATTTCTATTCTCTTGAGTTGGAAATATTGTATTCTCCAACTCTCATTTTTTTATGTAGAGTACTTTGTAAACTATTTGAAGAGGTGGAACGACCTAGTGTAACCCTCACCTTTTTTACACCTCAGGTGACAACATCTTCTCCAAATTACAACTTTCCCTGTTCTTGACTGGGCCTAATAGATCTTCATACTACCCTGTTTCACTATAGTTCTTACATTTGCTTCTG
Source organism: Torreya grandis (assembly GCA_037957365.1). Lineage (NCBI taxonomy): Eukaryota > Viridiplantae > Streptophyta > Pinopsida > Cupressales > Taxaceae > Torreya > Torreya grandis. Next base: position 337,652 of record JARHVA010008303.1, read on the forward strand.
AGAAGGTGTTAAAATCATAATTATAGGTTTTATAAACATATATAAGACCTATTAAAACCATTGGATAACATCTTCTATGTATGCAATCATTTCTCCTTCTCAAAATGAGTAAACAGGTTTTCCCTTACAGTCTCTTTCAGAAAATACAGTCCTCTATATATTTTCATGGATAGAATTTTAAGACCTAAAACATTAGAGTCACATAAATAACCTTATTATACAATTTAATATTAAATTTCAAGTCATTCTGAGCATTCTTTTTAAATTTATGTGCTCTTTAGTACCTGAGAACACGTTTTTCTGAATTGTTTCAGAACTATAGGTCTGTATTTTGATGATATATTTTTCCACATTGCTCCATTCGAAATGAAACTACATGCATTGGATTCATAACTCCAAGGCACATCTACACACAAAATTTCATAAGTTTGCATTTGTTATATCTCTATATATTCTCATTATTCCAACCGTGCCTTGTTTTTTGTCCACACAGGCCTACACCCTGTTCATTGAACTTTTGCAACATTCCACACATTCTCAATTTCCTTATCACAATTTCATTAAGTTTCAAATTGCTCTCAGAACAATGTCCAAAGGTTTTAATGTGTTAATCTTGTACCATAAAATGTTCATTGCCTCCTTAAGCTCTAAAGAACACACACATAGGGCTCCATAATGTGTAACCAGAATTCTACCAATGAAATCATTACTATGGAAATAAAAATCCATTTTTCTTAGATAAAAAAGGATACTTAAAATTAAATACATGATCTAGATCAATGGCTTTGAAAGCCTTATTTATACACTTCATTCCTTCTTCTTGTCCTCACATCCAAATATTCTCTCTGTCCTTTTCTCTTACATTCTTGATCTCCTAGTTGTCTCTTCTTTCTTCTCTAAATGAGCTGCTCCCTCTCTCTCTTCTCTACATCCCTCTATCATCTTTTCTCCTTTTATCCCATTAATGCATATCTCACTCTCTTTTTTTAAAGAGTCTCCTCCCTAACCTCTACGCCCAACTTGGCTCAAGACCAAAACAAACACATTTTATAATCTGCGACAATATACTAAGGTTGAAAGATTTTCAACCATTCCTCATTTATTTTCTCAACAACCCCAATGTAGGAGATTCTCCTTTAACCACTTTCACTCTTTTACTTTTTACATTGACTTTTGTTTTTCTATACCTTTACTTTTACAATTACTCCTCATTAACGACATTTTTGGAGGGAAAATACAATAATTTGGATTTGAATTCAATCATGACTTGCATCCCAACCTAACCATGTCTTGCCTGAAGATGTATGTAGATGCTCCTGCATCATACTATCCCTCTAGAAAAAAATATCTCCTCAAGATTTTAGTCTTCAATCTATCCCTGGATGCCAAGGTCTTGTTACTAATACCAATGCTTGTCTCTATTTTTAATAGTCTTTATCTTTCATTTTGCTTTTCTTCCTCTTTAGATATGTCCTTATTTTTTTCTCAGCTACCATCTCCCACTTCCATGCTTCTTCATCTTCATACATGTCTTCTAGATCTTGTTGTTTTTCTTATTTCATGAGCTTCTCCAATGACTCATGTATGTCATTCACTTTAGCAACCTTCATACCTACATACAAAACATTCAAAGCCACCTTAGAATCAAAATATTTAGGCCATGAAGCCTCTTGGCTATCTCCATGTTCTTGTTCCTTGACCAAACTTGTCTTGGCCTCTTTGCTTTGCTCTTTTATTGCTTCATTCTTACCAATGGTGTTTTCACCATGGCTTGTACCTTCATTAATCTCTCTTGAATGACCAAATAGCTCCTCCAACATTCTCAACTCTTCCTTTAGTAATATCTCATCTATATCACTATCTTCATCAAACTTGGGCTCATCACTCACAAGGATTACTTATCCTTCAATAGCCTTCCTCTTCATCTCATCCTTTCTTGAGTTGTCTCCATGCGAACCAACTTCTTCAATATACCCATCAAATATGATTGAAGCACCCTTACCTTGTGTCTCTTTACTCTCTTCAACTTCTCTTTGAATCCATCTTGTTTGTTTCTTGCATTCAATGAGGCATTGATTTGTTGTATATCCATCTCTTTCCTCATTCACCAACCATTTGGAATTCTCTCCTTGCTGCATATTAGTCCACATAGCCACTTTCCATTTTTCATTTCTCATGAAAATATCATTAAAGGATTCAAAAACATCATCATAAACAATTTTTTTACCTTTCCATGTACTTGTGTCATCCTCACGCCTTTGGTTGCTTGTGTCAACTTTCACCTTCCTCCATTGAATTCTTGGTGTTGTTACCTCAACACTCACAGATTCACTCTTTGCCTTCTTAGGTACCCATACTTGTTTCTTCTTCTCATCATTTGTCTTCTCAAACCATGTAGGCATCCTACATCCATGTTCTTGTACCAACACTTCTTGTTGCTTGGGAGTTTGCTTCTTCCACCATTTAGGTATCACATATCCATGGTTAATTGTAAACTTCACCTTTCTCTTTGCTTTTCTAACATGCATATCAATAGTTTCATGCTTATAAGAATAATAAAAATCAATTTTGGAATTCACCTTTACCTCCTTAATGGGCTACTCCATTAGTTCTTTGACTTGCATAGCTTCTTGATTATTTATACTTTCTTCTTCCTTTATGCTTGACTGTTCTCTTACCTCTTCTTGGATTTAAATGGCATCATGGAAGTCATCTTCATCTTCCATCTCTTCTCTTGCTTGTATGGGTTCCTCAACACCTCCCTCATGCATTAACCAATGCATCTCTTCTTCTTTATTGTGAACAACAAACTCACTTCTCTCTCTTACACCAATCTCTTCACTCTCCAAGGCCCTTATTTTGACCTTCACAAGGCTGCTCATACCTAGAATTACCAATACAAAGACAACATTAGATATAAAAACAAGAGACCACTTGGTCCCTATGAGTGTTCTCTTCACCAACACTCTTATCTTTTCAAGTGCTCTTCCTGGCACTTCATCTTTTCTTTCTTATCTTTTCTTGTTCTCCTCAATGAGAACCTTCTTCTCCACCTCTTTCTCTTGTTTCTCAATTGGAAACCTACTCATCCTCTTGCCTCTATGGGCTTCTCTCTTCTTGGAAATCTCATTTTGCCTTCTTCTCCTCTTCATTAGGAGATCAATTGGCCACTTCAACTTCTTCCTCATTAGCCATACCCATGCTTGCTTGTCCATCTACATCTAAGACTCATATCTATCTGAAAACTTAGCTAAATCTCTTTTCAAATTATCAATCTCTTTATCGATTCCATTACTAGTCATACCTCTCTTCTTTCAGATGCTTGCTTCCTTCTTAGTACCCTCATGTATTCTACTACTTTGTAGTGCCTTCAACAATACTTCCATTTCTAAGATCTTCACCCAAGTCTTTTCCACCTTGGTATCTTGATCCCTTTAGGTCCTCACCTAGGTCTTTTTCACCCTAGTCTGTTGGTCCACTTGTCTCACCCAAGCCTTTCTCCTTGATTGGTCTTTTGACAATCTACTTGATCTCACCTAGGCCTTTTGCATCCTAGTCTTTTGATCCTTTTCTCAATCATACAAAAAATTATTAGCAAACATGATCAATTAAAAAATCCCAAGAGTTTCAAGCTCTAATACCAAAAATTTTCTAACCCTCACCTTGTTTACACCTCAGGTGACAACATCTTCTCCAAATTGCAACTTTCCTTGTTCTTGACTGGGCCTAATAGATCTTCATACTACCCTGTTTCACTATAGTTCTTAAATTTGCTTCTTGGAATGTGCTCAAATCATAATTATAGGTTTTATAAACATATATAGGTCCTATTACAACCATTGGATAACATCTTATATGTATGGAATCATTTCTCCTTCTCAAAATGAATGAACAGGTTTTCCCTTATAGTCTCTTTCAGAAAATACAGTTCTCTATATCTTTTCATGGATAGAATTTTAAGACCTCAAACATTATAGTAAAGTAAATAACCTTATTATCCAATAGAATATCAAATTCCAAGTCATTCTGATTATTATTTTTAAAGTTATGTGCTCTTTAGTACCAGAGAACATATTTTTCTAAATTGTTTCAGAACTGCAGGTCTGTATTTTGACCATATCATTTTACACATTGCTCCATTCCATCTGAAACTCCTTTAATTGGATTAATAACTCCAAGTCTCATCTAAACACAAAATTTCATAAATTTTCATTGGGTAAATATTGAGATATTCTCATTATTCCAACTGTGCCTTGTTTTCTGTCCACACAAGCCTGCACCCTGTTCATTGAACTTTTGCAACATTCCACACATTCTCAATTTCCTTATCACAATTTCATTAAGTTTAAAATTATCTCAAAACAATTTCCAAAGGTTTTAATGTGTTAATATTGTATCATAAAATGTTCATTGCCTCCTTAAGCTCTAAAGAACACACACACAGGGCTCTATACTGTATAACTAGAAGTCTACCAATGAAATCATTACTGTGGAAATCAACATCCATATTTCTTAAACAAACAAGGATACTTACAATTAAATACAAGATCTAGATCAATGGCTTCCAAAGCCTTATTTAGACACTTCATTCCTTCTTGTCCTCACATCCAAATATTCTCTATGTCCTTTTCTCTTACATTCTTGATCTCCTGGTTGTCTCTTCTTTCTTCTCTGAGTGAGGTGCTCCCTCTCTCTCTTCTCTACATCCCTCTGTCCTCTTTTCTCCTCTTATCCCATTAATTCATATCTTACTCTCTTCTTTTTTTAAATATTCTCCTTTCTAACCTCTATGCCCAACTTGGGCTCAAGACAAAATGAACACAGTTTTTTTACTCATCAACAATTTACCAAAGTTGAAAGATTTTCAACCATTCCTTCTTTATTTTCTCAACAACGCCAACATAGTAGATTCTCCTTTAACCACTTTCACTCTTTTAATTTTTACATTGACTTTTCTTTTTTATACCTTTACTTTTACAATTACTCCTCATTAACAACATTTTTGGAGGGAAAATACAATAATTTGGATTTGAATTCAATCATGACTTGCATCCCAACGTTACCATGTCTTGCCTGAAGATGTATGTAGATGCTCCTACATCACCACCAAATGTGGCTCACTACATAAAAAAAAGTGAAACCATGAGAATTGAGTGTCACTAGACTCTAATGTGGCTCTCTTGTAACATGAATAAAAACCACACCATTTTAGATAGATCTAGACTCTATTTGAAACTTTTAAAGCTATTGAACTTTAAAAAAATTGAAATTTCCATGCAGTATCTTGAATATGAGTTAATATCATGCCCATTTTACTCTATTTTATGTTTAATTTACTTTTGAAGTTTACAACTATTGAAACCTTTGAAATTTGAAACATTTAAACATTGATTTGTATTTTGAAATTTCTATATAGTAACTTCAACATGAATCAATATCTTTCCCTATGTACTATATTCTATGTTGAATTTCCATATGAACTTCAAAATTATTGAAAACATATACATATTTGAGACTTAACACTTTACCATTTTAGGGGTGAATGCATATTATACGTCATATGCCCCCCATAGTCTAGACAATTTGAATTATGTTCTAATTTTTTAAAACTATATAATGCCATAAAAATAAATTTTTCCTCGTGAGGACTTTAATTCTCAATACAAGCTGATTTTGATGCCCCCATATTTATATTAGGGATATATCATATAAGTCACTTAGCTCAAAATAAGAGTTATGTAATATGCAAAATATGTAATCATGTAGTATCACTTTGAATTAGTTTAGTCATTTTAATTACATTGCATCATCGTATTGAATATATATTAAAGAGATACATGATTTAAGCATATAATAATCATGTGCATGATATGTATCATGGAATCAAAGTAAGAATATAGAGTAGGAATAATGTATTATAGGAATCATGGCATCATCTGAATAAGTACAAAAAACATATAAGCAAGTCCATATAATGTTATTTAATTTTCACATAATATCATACACAAGGCAAAAAGTATACATACAAGGTACATGTGAATGTAATATAAATATACAAGGTCAAGGGATGCATGAAAATGGCATATGAATGCCACATAAGAAATAGTTTGAACATAGAAGTCAAGGGCCCCACACAATAAGTAATGTATAATATTATCATTCAATAAATCAATAAATAATCATAAAAATAAATTAAATTAGTTTGTATCCATGTCATTGTTATTATATAAAATTCTCATGTATGACACAAACCCTTTTTTGTGAAAACCAACATTAGGTGTTTTAAATAAGGGTTTGTGAAATATAAATCCTTTAGGCATAGGTATTATTGAATAGACATTATGTTAATGTGTTTGATCCCTTGATTTACATATTAATATTATGGTGTATAAGTTTATTGACATACTCTTATAAATTATAGCTTAAATATACGTTTTTACAAGTCATCTTCCTTATAAGACTGACTAAATAAGACTCACTCATAAGAGTTCTTATTTCGTAAAAGAGTAGTTTACATACAACTATATAATTAAAGGTATGTTATCAAAACTCAAGGATTCCTCCTTATTAATAACATGATTAAATAAATTCCCAAAGGATGAAATAATAGGAATATACTTAGGCATCTTAACTGATTAATAAAATATAGTTAACATGTGTTAATTCCATAATAAAAAATAAGCTTAGCATTAGTCTAATGTTGTTCTCAATATCACAATGCAACATATACATATAACTTAAGTGACATCACACACTAAACATGATTCTATCTCTTAATCACTTACGTTCATCATGCATATCAATAACATAGTACAATAAGATACCACTTGTATAATAATCATAAATTCACAATCAAATGAAAATAATAATATCTTATGAATGATACTACCCAATGGAATCAATTAGATTCAAAACTAGGGACATAGCATATTATATACAATTTCAACATAGAAGGAACCGTTTTTATTGATACATCTTATAAACAATTATTATATTCATATTCTTTATAATGAAACTCCTTAAGATAAATTCCATTAGGGTACCACCATAGTTGTACCTCTCAAACCGTCCACTTAATTAAGTCTTAATAAAATAGGTTTTATTTAATTAATTATAAATAATGTTGAATATTAAAATAAAAAATATTATCATATACAATTTGGTTTTGATGGTCTAGTAGTCTAAAAATCCAATTAGTTGCTTTACTAATTTCCATATTCTTCATTAAATAACATAAGTATAACATTGTGCATTTACTGACTTGATATTCATAAGATTAAGAATTATATTAAAATATATTTCATAAAGTTTCATTTCCCATAAATGGTAACATGCAACATAATAATAAAAAAATATAAATTGAAAACCAACAATCATGTTTAATATTTCAAGCACACAGGAACCATTATCAATTATTTTGACACAACTTAAGTGTCATAAGAAACAAAGTGGATATCATGGTGAAATGGAACAAGTTGATTAAAAATTAAATATGAATGAAACCAAAATAGTTCCCATAATGAGTTAATTAATTATTATAATCTAATTATATTAGAGTTCTAAACATACTTCATAGGCAATCTAATAATTTATAGGAAAATATATATAATAACTATTCATTTGTCTAAATTTTCATTTCTAGCACAACTTTATGAATATGAAATTTGAAGAGTTCAAATCCCAAATTCAAATTCAATTCATATCAGAGATTGATGTTACCTTTTTAATAATCACAAAATCATAACTAAAAGATAGACATTTCACTTAACAATTTATTTATTAAAAAAATCAATAAACAACACTATCCAATTGGTTGAGTATATTTCTCAATTACATTCATGAATTAAAACTCTATTGGAATGTATTATTTATATTACAATCAATGATTCATTTCATAACAATAAATAACTCATTGCAATAAGAGAGTTTATACCCATTACCACTAGTATTCACAAATTATAAAAACCAAACTTACACAAGAGAAATATTTCTAAGAGATAATTATTAAAAAAACCAAATATATCCTTTCTAATTATATGTTGACTTCTAAAGCCATTTTTAAAACCAAAACATAAATAATCAGAACATAGCTTTTAATATCTCAGCCAAGTCTAATTTGAGTCGAATATAATGCCAATTTAAGCACAAACAAAACTTGAATTCATGCTTTTTAAAATTCAAGAATCCATTATAAATGAAATAAACCTTTAATGTACTCACCAATACTAGCATATGAATCAAAAAATTAACCTACATTCACTGGTCCAAAGGAAATTATAGTGCACATTTGGTTCACTATATTCATGGTTACTCAATAATAGTACAATCAAAATGAAAAATAAAAAGTCATAAAACCACAAAGATGATCACAACTTTTTTACATAACTAGATGATACTCGGTCATTTGAATAATACATCCCTATTTCATACTCAAACCATTATTTTATAATATTTCCAAGTTAATATATATTTCATAACTTAAATATATCTATGTAAACAACCGAATATATTTTTAAACCAAAATTGATTTATATATTTCTTATGCACATAGTAAACCATAAAAGAATTCAAAAGTCACACCTAGTACAACCTAACTATTTAAAAATGATTGAACACTAAACATTAAAATATACATGAATAGTAATTTAAACACACACACAATTGAATGGATAAAATTTTATGATTTAATTAACACATTGTATAAGAAATAAATCCCTACATTATTTGTATTGAACACACACATACACACACCAAATCAATACATAATTAATAGTCAAATGAATACAACTTTGTGATTTACTTAACATAATGCATAATAAATATAGCCATACATTATTTGTATTGAACTAACATCTTTAATATCCATATAAATTTATAATTAAAGTACATAAATACCAAGTATGAAAACTTATTTTAAGAAATTCCATAGATCTATAAATACAAACATGTAACCATATTTTATGAAATATCAATGGTTGAAATCGAAATTAAAAAAATGCAAACCTACTTGATTGGTCCCATGTTCCCTCTATTGATGTAACTAAATCACCCCAACCATCATCATGTTGGATAATCAAGATCAGAAGGTTTCATATATTTAATTTAAAAATATATAAATTTCAAAACATTACATAAGTAAACACTTAATACCCATTCATATATATATATATATATATATATATATAAACCCATATCATATGTTACTATTCAGTATTGAAACACAAATTTAAGATAGTATTCTGAACAAGATAAATTATTAATGGTAATCTCCCCATTGTATGGTTTAAATTTTTTAGATATAATCCAACTAAAAGAACTTATTACAATCATGAAATCAAAAACCACAATAAATTTAACTCCAAAAGAATAATAAAAATAGTATACATTCTAAAATACTAAAGATTCATCAAAATGAATTGGTGAAAATATTCTTTTAAATTATTTTTCCAAGAATAATCACACAAATAATCCTAAAGGCATTACTTAATTTTTATTGGTAATGTAGACCATTTTTCCTTTGTAGTTCCATAACAAATATCCAAAAACTAGAGTTTATGTTATTCTAAACATCACACATGTAATCACCTAAAAGTGGTATTTTAGTTATAAGAGTGCTACTTGAGACTACCTATCCCTAGTTTAGCCCTAGAGCTATCCTGGAGACTGTTTTCACACTTATCTAGCATTATTATGGGCCATAAACATCATTAATCATCCCTAATCATCCCTAAAGTCATCCCAAACCATCATTCTTGCATGTTTGTCCTTCATGCCTAGTGTTATACCACTTGAACACTAGTGCCATAATAGGGATAGTATTCCACATGGTGCTAGTGTCCCAATGATGGTGTTAATGTCATTTCCCTCCCTATTTCACAAATTAATATAATTTGAATTTTCAAAGCTCCTATGATTGGCCTAGACCCCTTTTAGGACTTACAAAAGCATTATAATTGTACTCTCTCTCTCTCTCTCTCTCTCTCTCTCTCTCTCTCTCTCTCTCTCTCTCTCTCTCTCTCTCTCTCTCTCTCTCTCTCTCTCTCTCTCTCTCTCTCTCTCTCTCTCTCTCTCTCTCACACACACACACACACACACACACACACACACACAGATTTTATACCTATAACTATTATATGTAAATTAGATGCAAAATACATATGAAAGATTAGAACAAGTATGCATAATTAAGGTTATCAATCCCTATTTTATCATACTTATATAAAATACCATTCCAACATTCCTAAGCTAAGATTACCTAGATTTATAATCTCAAATACATTAAAATCACACAAGTAAACTATCATACTAGCTTCATTTACACTTACACCAACACTTAGGTGGGGATAACTAACTTATGATTGATCCCTCTTCATATTATTGGTATGTAAGAAACTCTCATCATAGAGGAGTGTTGAGGATGTCCAGCCTATCCTACTAAGAACCAAACTATTTAGCTTGTATTTATCAGATGCCCTAGAAACATGGGGGATTGTGTTTTTATCATAGCTTCAGTCATAAAAATAAATATACATGGTTTTATAACTGATGCATGTAGGAATAGACCTCACATATCCAGACACAAGTTCACCAAGAAGCTCGAGATTATCATGCAAAGAGGACACTACCACCAAAACATGGATAGTACTATCACATATTCAATAATGAGGATATTTTATAATTAGGGTGTTACTATATAGGAGGGGTTAAAACATGAAGATCCTATTAATTACACTCAAACCAACCTCTGCCGAATTTGATAGCCTCCAGATCATCCATCTCAATCATTTTCTAGATAAGTTATTATTTGCATTATTTATTGATATTTTTAAAAAGGTCATAGTAAAATTTTAAAAAAATCAGTGGTTGTATTTATTTCATATTATTATCATGATTTACAATACTCATCTCTTTAACAAACATAGGATTTACATTCACTAATTCCTAAAAGTTAAAAACATTTTTTGAACATGACTTATTTTGAATACTACTCAAACCATAACCATAGACAACCCTAGGGTTTATGTTTACAACTTTCTACGACCCTCAACCATATTTATTCATACAATCAGGATAATAATGATAGATAGAGTTAAAAAAAAATAATGTAAAGTTTTCTATCTTACCTTTCCAACTTATTTCCTTTTGTTTAGAATAAATTCAAATATGACATAAACACAAATGTAAAAGATTTTTAAATTAGTTAAAATATATGTGATATTTCATAGATTGTTATCTATACACTATGTGTAATTCCATTAGAAATCAAACCCTTACACATAGAGGATTTAAACACATAAGTTAACAACTATGTTTCAAGTTTCAATGCCATATCTTATGCACATGAAAGGATCTCTTTCTCCTCTTCATATTAATGAGGATGCTAGCTAATTTACCTCTAACTAGGTCCCTTATATCACTTCTCCATAACATGAGTAAACATATATAATTATTACTAATTCCCATATTCATCTTATATATAGCTTTGCCCTATATGATGTATGCATACATGCTCAATCATAAGCAACTAGGGTTTACACTTGTGAGACTCTAAGGGATCAAATTCCTAGTATGATTAAGATAATATTAAATTTACATAATCAAAATAAACTATTAAGTGAAAAGGTCACATTATTGTCAAATCCCATTACATGTACATAGTCTTTAGAATATGTTAGTGTAAACCATGTATATGCATCTATAGTTACAATAGTTATGCCTAACACTCTTTCATGTCTAAATCATAATTTAAAACATAATTAATCTATTATAAGTCATTAGAAAATATTACAAGGGTAAAATATGAGCCCTAGTGACATACTAATGGAAATGATTAAAGCTAAGTTGATCAACCTACCTCCTCTACACCTAGTGAGGAGATCCAGATATTATTATGCATATCATAGAATGCATGGGAACCAAAATGATTCATGTTTCACATTGAAAAGAAAAATACTATAGATAATGGATACAAATGACTCAAATAATGACACATTATCCAAAAAATATATAATGACATATCTAAAAATTCATAAAAGGTCAAATTCATAAATAGTAAAAAAGTGGTTACCAAACCATAACTCAAAACCATAAGAGGTTCACAAAACATAAGCAAAGCAAGAAATATACAACAAGAATAGGTAAAACAAGTAAGAGATGTAAATATACCTCTCTAAAATGAGGATCAACTTTCAAAGTAATATGGGTTTAGTCAAAAATATCTACAATAGTTTGATTATCGTGGCCAAGGTTTGGGAAAGTGGGCTTAAAGCATCACTTCTATCCTAGCAGTTGATAATGTTGGTAAAAAAACTTGGGATTTATTGAACATACTAAGTCAAATCATTCAAAGATATAGTTTAGCAAGGTAAGAAATCAAGATACAAAGGAAATGTTACAAAATGAGCAAGAACTTTAGTTGTAAATTCAAAATCATGCTAAGCCAACAAACGTTCTCATAAAATGCTTTCTAGGAAAAGAGCCTTCACAAAACCATATGTCTACAATAAGCATAGTTTCAAAGGGAAAATCACAATCAATATTCCAAATCACATTTCAAAATGGTCACCTCCATAGAATGAAGTAATTCCTTCTAGCATTCTAGGTTATTATGATTATCATGATTTGAATAATGAACAATACCTAGATTCATACTACAACACCATTCATCTCTATCATAGAAATCACATTGCACAAGATATTACCATTCTTATTTTTGACATAGACCACATTGATTGTAAGTCCATGAGACTCATCGGTTAGTATTATTCTTCCCTTATTGTACATAATTTCCTTATTTATTCTTGTATATATTTTCATTTTCATATTGCTTGTATATAAATTATATTCATAAAATAAAAAAATAAAATACTATTGCAAATGCACAAAAAAATTACTTAGAATACACAAAATTATACATTGGACGCATTTCAATGTTTACACTTCTTATATTTTCCATTAACTATATATGCTACCTATCCTAGTATAGTTAATTTTATCATACATACATGCTTTCCTCATTATTCTCGAGTGCTTGTAGATTGCTACAGGACTCAAGTCCACTACACCGATCCAGATTTGTTATTAGCTACCCTCTAGAGGCATATACATCAATATGCGGCTTCATCATTTTACACATTCTTCCACTTAGGGGAACCCGATACATAGTTTTTACTAAGAGGTTATATCTTTATATACTCCACATCATAGATTTAACATTGTTATATCTTGATATTGATCATGCTACACTTACTCATATTTTTTCTAGATGTTACTACTTTAGACTCGGTATATGTACATCCTAGCTCTTAAAAATATTTTTATTATATTTTCATGAATACTTTCATTTGTAGTATATATTTGATTGTATCACTATGCTTCTATTCGAAGGCATTTGAAAATGTCATTGCTCTTAGGCTCTATACCACCTACTTTTACTATATGTATGCTTTGAAAATGTGCCCATGTCCTTCTATGTGACTTCCCTATTGTTTATGTGAACATTTAAACATGTCCTTGTATGTCTTATATTCTCATATTTAGTTACATGTACCCATATCCCCTATATTATGGCCCCTTAGCCTACTTTGTGTGCCTTATGTGTGTTATATGTATATTTTGTTGTTTGCATCATGATCATGACACTTGTCTCTTGCTTCTTAAACACTCCAATTTTAGATGTAATGAGTTGCCTCATGCATCTCCCCTTCCTATTTAGCTATCATGATGGACATCATGCCCCATCCCCCTAGGTAGCACCTCAATTTTTAGTCAGATTTGTTGTTATATATTATTATAATATCTTGACACCCTTTTGAATGCTAGATATGACATATATCATAAATTTCAAATTTATGCTCATATTATCTTACATTTTGATGTTATGTATGCATATTATATTGTATTATTATGGAAATGTCATATATGCTCTGGCTAACACACATCTTACAAATATTTTTTGTTGAGGATAGTTCTTACATAGGTTCAATAACTCTCCTCAAAATAGGTGACATTCATAGGGGTTTGTCATAGAGATATGGCTCCTATAATGCATTCACAATACATTTTCATCACATAGGATTAGATTTCATAGATTAGACTCAAGTAAAAATAGTGGGAAAATAGTGACACAAATATCAACATAGTTGCACATAAATTAGATTAGAAGGACATTATCACCCAAAATTAAGACACTAACACCACATGATGTTATTATCCAATATATTGTGCTATTATCTAACAACCTTAGTTTTATAAAAACCTAGATTGGTAAAAAAATGTATGGAAGGTAAAGTACATGTTTACATAGGTTTAGTAATAGATTTATTAATTTTACTTAATTTTTCTCATATGCATATAGGTTTAGCTTAAATTTATACAAATTTTCTCAGATTTGGGGCATCGTGCACAACATGAAAGTTCCCATATTCATTTTAGATACTCACATACATATTACTAAAACTCAATCTAGAAGCCATATACTTAGATATAAGATATGGGGACATGTGCATGGTACATTATCTCCATATTCTCACTTATAAACTACATGATCAGATTGCATGACAAATTCTATGTCATTCTCTACATTATATAAATTCAAAATCATATTCGAGGTTTCACACTAGTTTCATGCCTTACTCCATCTAGAGTGGTTGGCATTATCGAGTGGCCTAGAGCTACCTAATATACTTGAGTGGTCGTAGAGTTGACATACCCAATCAGACATTTTATGTTACATCATGTAGTTTTAGTTTTTGATGCATCCACTACACATGAGTGGGAAATAATGGAGTCATATCCTAGCTAAGTTCTTTAGCCACCTATATAGAGGGTTGGACACACCATTAGTACAATTCAAACTATTCATATGTCATGATCCACCAAGTAGGGGTGGGAAATGGAGTCAAAACTAGATTGAGTTCTTGACCCACCCACACATGAAGATTAACGAAGCCATCATCTCAATCCAATTTATTCACTAATTAATCACTATATACATGCACACACATAAGTTGTAACTAGGTTTATGCATTGGTTCACATATCTAGTGAGGTATATTTGTTCATTTCCTCTATCCTATCTCTTTACTTAGTTTTGATTTTTTATTTAGTTTTGTCTTTTCTTTTGATATCTCTTAAGTAAGGACTAATTTATGCATGTTTCACTTTCAGAACTCATATTAGAGCATGGTTCACTTACTCAGACCTAGCTTCATGGGCTTCAACTCTTAGGTAAGTCTAGGTATGCTTATGTTTCCTTTATCCTAGTCATTTATCTTTTTTGTATTTATTAAATAAGTGAGGGGTGGAATTGAATAAACTAAAAGTTGTATTTTGAGTGTTGTGAGTGCTACTTGAGACTACCTATCCCTAGCTTGGCCCTAGACCTATACTATAGCCTATTTTCACACTTATCCATCCTTCATGTAGGCCAGATACATCCATAGTAATCCTTGAAGTAGTCCTAGACCCTCATTATTACATCCTAACCCTTTGTTCTGAGTGTTATGCCTCTTGGACACTAGCACCATAATAGGGACAATAGCACCATAGTGTCCCAATAATAGTGTTAATGTCATTTCCCTCTCTTTCTCACAAATGGATATATTTTCAAATATAAAACCTCCCAATATTGGCCTAAACCTCTTTTAGAACTTGCACAAGCATTATAATAGTATATATACATGAATTTTAGCCCTTTAATAAGTAGATGGAAATTAGATGCAAAATACATATGCAAATACATGACTAGTTGTGCACAATTAAGGTTATCAATCCATATTCTATCATACTTCTGCATACTACCATGTACAACATTATTGAACTTAGATTAACCACATTTATAGTCTCAAGCACATTAAAATAAGTAAAGACAACTATCATATTAGCTTCACTTGCACATGCACTAGTACTTAGGTGGGGAGAACTACATCAAGCTTGATCCCTCTTCAGAGTATTGGTATATGGGAAACTCTCTTCATAGTGGGATTTTGAGTATGTCTAGCCTACCCCACTAATAAATAGACTTTTCAAATTGTATCAATTGGATGACCTAAAAACATGGGGGATTTGGGTTTTCTCATAGATTTAATCAAAACAAGCAATATACAAGATTTCAAAACTTGGGTTTTAAAACTTGTGCTTGCAGTAACAAACCTCACAGATCCAGACATAGGTGCATCTAGAAGCTTGGGACAATCCTACAAAAAGGACACTACTATCAAACATGGACACTATTTACACATATCCAATAATAGTACTGCTATCTAATTATGGTGATACTATTCATGAGGGTTTCCAACACCAAGATCCTATTTACGATACTTAGAATAGCCTCTACCTTAGTTTATAGGCTCAAGATCATCCATATTAATCATTATAGAAATAATTTATTAATTAAATTATTTAGTTATATTTTTTGAAAGGTCAAAGCTAGTGAGTTTTATAACAAATTAGTGGATATATATATATATATATATATTGCATATTATTATCCTGATTTACTATACTCAACTCTTTAACAAACACATGATTTATATTCTCTATATCCTAAAAGGTTAAAATAACACACAATTTTTCATGCCCCTTCCCATACAAGATAAACAATAATGTCCATCCCTACTTAATTCATGGTACAATGGAGAATTAAATCCATATTTTCATGTGCCCTAACATTCATGTGGGAAAATGGTTGAAACTAATTCCCCTTAACTATCATAATAGTCTAGGTGACCTCCATTTCCACCAAACAAGGCAAAAGATCTCCTAAATGTTACAATGGTAGTTAGGGTTTTACTCAGTTTGTAGATCCAATAAAAATAAGATACCAGAATGTTTGGTGATCATTTCAAAACAACATTAACAAAGTATCTAAACCTAAGTCAATACTTTTTCATTATGCCAATCTTTTTGATGATTAATGTCATTGAATAGTATGACTAAAACATAAAAAACACTAAAAAAAGACCCCAACGCATAGGTCAATTTCCTAGGTCACAACGGGACTAATAGCTTCAAAGAATTAAACCATGTTATTCAAATAAAAATAAAAACCTTTAAGCCACTACCTGCAAACCAATAAACTCAATAACATTTGGATTGAAGTAATGCTTAATGGCATATATTTCAGGAGAACATGTGTTCTCAGTAGTTCAATCCACAAAGCTTCTACATAAAACTGAATCACAACCAGAAGATTATAACAAAAATATATTCACTCACAAGTAAGTTAAAATATAAAAACAAACTTAACAAAAGATACAATAATCAAAATAACATGTCTGATTATCCTCCTACCAAAGCAAATATTCACAATGTGAATATGAATTATTACAACAGTGCCAGAATATATTTATGTTTTCTTGGAAATTTTGATAATTCAAAACTATTTACATTATTGACATGAATAATGGTAATGAATGAAGACATAAAAATAATAAAAAACCATTATCATAACTATCATATAATGACCAAGACAACTAATATCGTCAATTACAACAACACTTATGATGCTTGGAGACTCATTGCTTTGAAATTACTATTTAGAATGTACCAATATCATTTTCACAACCCTAATAGCCAGATTCCTTATCAAGCCTAACTCATAGAAATATTGAAATCACTAAATACGACATCAACAATATATATCAAATAAATATGCAAATGAACTTAAATGAGTAATCAACTAGAAGTTCATCTTAAGGAAATTTAATTGAATATAATAATGTATCATATTCATAACATCATAACATCATAATAAGTTGAGGCAAAAAAGGTCTGATTTATTGGGTGAATATTTTATCAACCAGTTATCTGATTGAGCAAAATAGGTCTTATCAACCATAACATAGGGAGATTGGTCATCCAGATGTGTGGGTTTACCACATCAAATGGGGAAAAACCTCTCCTCTCATCAAGGGGAGGTTCCCTATGAATACATAGGCACTATATATATATATATATATATATATATATATATATATATATATATATATACATGTATACATATACATATATATACGTATATATATATATATATATATATGTATATATATATATACATATATACATATATGTATATATATATGTATATATGTATATATATATATACATATATATATGTATATATATATACACATATATATATATATGTACATATATATATATATATATGTATATATATATATGTATATATATGTATGTATATATGTGTATATATATATAGTATATAGCGCTTACGTGTATATATATATATATATATATATATATATATGTATGTATATATATATATATATACACACACGTAAGCGCTATATATATATATGTATATATATATAGTATATAGCGCTTACGTGTATATATATATATATATGTATATATATATATATATATATATATATATATATATATATATATATGCAAAAAATAACACTCGGGGGTATGATAAACCATCGATCTCTCTTTTTTTAGAAATGATGTTCACAGATCAAAGGAGAAATCCTAGGTGATTGGTGAAGGTACTTCTCTTCTTTCAGAAGTAACATTTAGCCAAGAGCTAGATCCATTCCTGGATCGTAGAAATCTTGGTGAAATGATAGAAGGCACTTCTCTTCTTTCACAAGTTTTTGTTCTTGCAAATAATAGGAATATTTCTGGTAGTGACAAGTAACTAGTAACCAAAGGTGCAGAGTAACCAGCATCCTGAGATGTAGCGCAAAGTCTCCACCTTGACTTCCCAAGAGCGAAATATGAAGAACAATGGGGGCACAAAGTCATCCCAAGGTCCTTTACATAGGAAACAAAAAAAGACAAACACACTAAAGGCAACTATAGGCAACACAAAGTATTCTTACAATTGGCTTCGTGACACCTTCCTTATTGCATCCACTAGCTCTACTTGTTAAATTCACTAAACAAGAATAAATTTAGGAAATAGACATAAGAACAAATCTCCTAGAATGATACAAGCTATAAGAGCACAAAGTCTGAAAGTAACTTACTTTTTGATTCAAACAAAGAAATAGGATGATCAATCTGAGCTCAAAGTCTTAGTAATGCCTTTCAATTTGGGTAGAGTTTTGCTTCTGGTAACCAGAAGATCTCCCTTAAAATAATAAAAGAGATTACAATATATAGAATCCAAGAAAGACTTGGCACTTTGTTTCATGGAATGGCCCATGCTGTGCATTCAATGCCTTAAATGCATTTTCAATTTTGTCAAAGAGGGCCATGCTAAAATAGGGTGACTACCTTAACTGTGGCATGTTGATTTATCTCGAATGTCTTCTCTTAGGTCTGAGTTGTCTGGTCTTCTTTATGATGCTTACATAGCTGTCCATTCACCTTTACTCAAAGGGTAAAATATAGGTCACACCATTGAATACTCGCATCCTCTGATGTCCACCTAATGGATTGTTCCACCTACTAGAAATAACTCTCCTATAGATATTTCTAGATTTATCATTGCATTGCATTTTGTCACTTCTTGGTGATCTGAGCTCTTGAGCTATCTTCTCACTTTCTGTTGGCTCTTTCAGTTCCTCTTTTGTATTGGGAGTGCTCTGTCTTTGACACATGACACATTCTACTGAGTTATAATGGGACACATGGCGTGTTCTGCTTAACTTATAGAAGCTTTAGAAACCTTTGAGAGTCTTGCAGAAGGTGACACATGGTAGCTTCATCTCTGCTTTAGAAACAATGTACAAACATTCAGGATTCATTTGGATTCATATGAATGATGCCACTTGTCACGCTCTGGTTGACCTTAGTAACTCACCTGGGGCCCACCATAGTCCTTATGAAACAAAAGGAAGAAACTCTAGATGTTGACACTTATTGGCTTCTACTGAGTTATAATGAAACATGTGGCACATTCTACAGCTTTGAAACTTATTAGAAATTATGTCCTGGTAGATGACACTTGGCAGATTCCGCTTCAACTTTATGAGGGACATGTGGTGGCTTCCACTGATATCCTTGTCTTTTTTCATCAGGCATTCTTTCATGGGATTTTCTCTTCAGTCAGGCTTATTTCCTTCAGACAAAAGTCTATAGGAATTCATTTAGACTTTTTGTTTGAAGGAAATGGTCCTTAATAACTTTGCCATGTGAACTTTTTCGAAGGGATTCCCTGTTCACTTTTGCTCGCTACCCTCTGCAAGGGCATTCAGCTTCATTCATTTCCCTCCTCAAGGGCACTCAGATTTGGGGCACTCTCTTGAACCTATTGATTGAATTGACTACTTGAACCAACATTGGTTCAACGTTTCAATGGTTTAATCTTGCGTTTGAAGCCATCTTTTTATCTAAGTCTTTTGATCTCTTTGAACTAATTGAACCTGTTGAACTCATTAAATGAATTTGGTTCAAGATTCAACGGTTCAATGGTTCATTCCTTTATTTTTCACTAAGTCCTTTGATCACTAAAAAAAATGTGTGGAACCAACCACTCATTGAACCTTTGCTGAAGCACCTAACTCATTGAACCCGTTAAACCAAAATGGTTCAAGGTTCAACAGTTTAATGGTTCATTCCTTGCTTAGAAGCTTGCCGATGAACATTCTTGGTTGAACCAAGGTGTTGAACCAGTCCTAAAAATGACCCAGTGTTGGAAACTTATTCTTTTGATTGAACTCACCTGAAGAATCCTTTGAACCTATCGAACCTGCTAATTTCAAGCATGTTGAGTCCATAGAAACATATCTATAGAGTCTGTAGATTTCTAGAAAAGCTTTAAGAATGGAAAATTTAAAAGCGCATAACAATTTTTTTGAGAAGGGGAGAGATAATTTTGGTCTTACAGGACCAAAATAGTTTATATGTTGTCCCAAAAATGAGAAAGATGATTTTTGTGACAACACCTAGCTCTAATTGGGGAACTTTCATCAGATGAAAACTTGGAATAGCTGAGGGGAGTAGAAACCAGAATCTCTAGTGCCTTGAAGTATGTCATTGGGCTATGGAGTCATGTTACCAAAAAGAAAGGCTCCAAAAAAAAATTTAAGATGAACGACGCAAAGCAGAAACAAAGACTATAAAAATATACATGTGTATAGGTGAAATTATATGATAGTTTAAGAATTGAAGTGATTCAAATGTTGCCCATCGTGAGACAATGAAAATAGTGTTTTGTCTTGATAAACTAGTAGGAAATCATTTTGTCCCTAGAATCGATGATGAGCGAATTGAACTCTCCACTAGGAATCACATTTCTTGTGCACTCCTTTTGGTTCTCTCTTCTTGTGCCATGGTAAGATGTGGTCTCCAATCCAAAAACCATAAATATTTGCTCTCTTGGTGGAGAGTTACTTTTGCTGACTTTGCAGCACAACAGTATGGTCCACTACCATAGCTTGTTGTTCTATTGCACCAACTCAAAAATAGGGTAAACAACACCTTGAGATTTCTAGATTCTTGTATAGCATGGAGCTGCTAGATTGGAGGAAAAAAATGAGAAAGAACTGGTCCTACTTCAGCTTGAAGCTTGAGGCTTCAAACTATTGTTCTTCCTTAGTAGCTCTAGTTTTGCAGACTAGATAATAAAATTGAGATGGAGGAAGATGGTAAGGCTATAATGATAATCGGTAAGACATGGAATGGAGTGACCAAAATCTATAATGGATAAGGGTAGGAATTGCTTCAATCTAAAACTTGAGGCTTCAGATTGCATGTTCATCCCCAGCAGAGTCACCAAAAACTGTTGCATGAGGCTAGGGAGGAAAAATTAACAATGGGAAAGCACTGGAGTAGTTCATTCTTCCATAGTGAAATACATGGATAAGGTTATAATGATAATGGGTAAGGCATAGGTGATGTTTCAATTTGAAACATGAGGCTCCAAATTGCACAAAATTACTGTGTTCCCCAGCGGAGTCACCAAAAATTGTTGGGTGAATATTTTGTCACTAGCATACTGATGAGCAAAATAGGTCTGATCATCTATAGCAAGAGAGATTGGTCATCCAAAGTTGAAAGTTTACCACATCTAAAGGGGACGAATCTCTCCTCTCATCAAGGGGAGGTTCCCTATAAGTATGAAGGAGCTATATACTATATAAATAAGTAGAAAATAACACTCAGAGGCAGAATACACCATCCATCTCTCTTCTTTTAGAGATGATGTTCATAAACAAAGGAGAAAATCTTGGTGAAAACACTGAAGGCACTTATCTTATTTTAGAAGTGGTCTTGCAAGGGATAGTATCAATTCTTTTAGGTAGGATAAGTAACTGGTAATAAGGTGTAAAGTAACCAACAATCTAAGATATAACACAAAATCTCCACCTCGACTGCCCAAGAGTGAAATACAAAAGATAATGAGGGCACAAATTCATCCCAAGATCCTTTACACAAGAACAAAATACGAAGGATAATGAGGGCACAAAGTCATTTGAAGATCCTTTACATAGGAGTAGAAGGAAAACACACTAAAGGCAATTGTGGGGGCACAAAGTCTCTCCACAGTTGGCTTTAGGACACCTTCCTAATTACTTCCATTAATTTTACTTGTTAGATAAAATAAAAAAGAATGCTCCTAGGAAACAGATATAAGAACAATTTCCTAAAATAGCACAAACTATAACAACACAAATTCTGCAAGTAACTTGCTTTCTTATTTATATAAAATAATATGAACAACAATCTGAGCTCAAAGTCTCAGTATTTGTCTTTCAATTTGGGTGGAGTTTTGCTTTTGGTAACCGAAAGATCTCCCTTAAAACAATAAAAGAGATTACAATATATAGCAGCCAAGAAAGGCTTGGCGATTTGTTTCATGGAATGGTCCATGCTATGCATTCAATGCCTTGAATGCATTTTCAATTTTGTCAAAGAGGGCCATGCTAGAAAAGGGTGGCCACCTTAACTATGGTCTGTTGATTTATCTTGAATGTCTTCTCCTAGGCCTGAGTTGTCTGGTCTTCTTTATGATTCTTACACGATTGTCCATTCACCTTTACTCAAAGGGGAAAAATAGGTCACACCATTGAATACTCACATCCTCTAATGTCCACCTAGTGGACTATTCCCCCTACTGGAAATAACTCTCCTACAAATATTTCTAGATTTCTCATTGCATTTTGTCTCTTCTTGGTGATATGAGCTCTCGGGCTATCTTCTCACTTTTTATTGGCTCCTTTAGCTCCTTTTTTATATTGGGAGTGCTCTGTCTTTGACACGTGGCACATTCTACTGAGTTATAATGGGACACATGGCATGTTCTACTTAACTTACTAAAGTTTTAGAAACTTTTGAGAGTCTTGCGGAAGGTGACACATGGTGGTTTCCAATCTGCTTTAGAAACAATGTAGAAACATTTGGGACTCATTCGAATTCATATAGATGATGCCACTTATCGCACTCTACTTGACCTTAGTAACTCACCTGGGGCCCACCAAAATCCTTATGGAACAAAAGGAAGAAATTGTGGATGTTGACACTTATCAGCTTCTATTGAGTTATAATGGAACACGTGGCATATTTTGTAGCTGTGAAACTTATTATAAACTGTGTCCCAGCAGATGACACTTGACAACTTCCACTTTGACTTTATGAGGGACACGTGGCAGCTTCCACTGATCTCCTTGTAATTTTTCATCAGGTGTTCTTCTATAGGCTTTTCTCTTCAGTCAGGCTTATTTCCTTTAGATAAAAGTCTGAAGGAATTCTTTCATACTTTTTGTTCAAAGGAAATGGTCCTTAACAACTTTGCCATGGGAACTTTTCTGAAGGGATTCCCTATTCATTTTTTCTCACTACCCTCCGCAAGGGCATTCAACTTGGTTCATTGCCCTCCATAAGGGCACTCGGCTTTGGGGCACTCCCTTGAACCTGTTGATTAAACTAATTGATTGAACCAACTTTGGTTCAATGGTTCAATAGTTCAATTTTGCATTTGAAGCCATCTTTTTGTCTAAGTCTTTTGATCTCTTTGAATCAATTGAACTTGTTGATCCCGTTAAACTAGTTTGGTTGAAGGTTCAATGGTTCAATGGTTCATTCCTTTGTTTTTTGCTAAGTCCTTTGATCGCTCAAACAAAACATGTTGAACCAACCGCTCATTGAACCTTTGCTGAAGCACTTAACTCAGTGAACCTGTTGAACCCGTTGAACCAAAATGGTTCAAGGTTCAACGGTTTAATGGTTCAATGGTTCATTCCTTCTTTAGAAGCTTGCTAATGAACATTATTGGTTGAACCAAGGTGTTGAACCAATCCTGAAAATGACCAAGTGTTGGAAACTTATTCTTTTGATTGAAATCGCCTGCAGAAGCCTTTGAACCTATTGAAATTGCAAATTCCAAGCATGTTGAGTCCATATAAACATATCTGCAGAGTCCATAGATTTATGGAAAATGTTGAAGAATGGATAATTTGAAAGCTCATAACAATTTTTTTGAGAAGGGGAGAGATAATTTTGGTCATGCAGGACCAAAATAGTTTATATGTTGTCCCAAAAATGAGAAAGCTATTTTTGGGGACAACATGATCAAGCTAAAATGTCATCATAAAATCATAATATACTAATGTAAAATCAAAGATATCAATAAATAATAGTTTTAAAATGAGTTCCAATAATAGGTTGTGAATCCTCTTCCACATAATTAGGAGTCATCTCAGTGTCTATGAAAACATATAAGGATAGTTCTCTTTGAGAAAAAAAAAACATTTCCATATAACATTCCTTTTAATGAGTGGGTCCCATTAAACCAATAATTAATGTGTGTCCATTTTTCACAACTTAATACTATGAAGGTCCATGATTCTCATGTGTTTTAGTTGTCTCTTCTCCTCTTCTATAACTTGAATGTTCTTCCAATATAAAATATTAGTGGCATTATAAATATATTTTCTAAGAAAAGGAACATGGAAAACATCACGAGTCCTAGAAATAGAAAGAGTAAGGGCCAATTGATAGCTACAAGTTTGATCTTATCAATGATATCAAAAGTTCCAACATAGCATGGAGCTAAATTAGATGATTTTTCAAATTTTATTGAGCTTTTATGAGGTATAAATCTCAAAAAAACATTATCACCCAATTTGAACTCACAAGGTGATATTTTCACATCTACATAATTTATTTCTCTATCATATGTCGCTTTCATAGTTTCCTAATATGTGCCATCTGATTATCATAACATTATAATATATTAGGTCAATAAATAACCCTATTTTACTTGTCCCATCCAAGAGGAGTTCTACATTTTATCCCATACAAAGATTCATAAAGATCCATATTTATTATAGAATGATAAGTGTTATTATAATAAAATTTAACTAAATTAAGATACTCTTCCCATTTAGATTATTGATGCATCACATTCATTCACAACATGTGTTCTATAATTTTTTTCAATATTTCTGTTTGACCATATGTTTTTGGGTGGTACATAGAACTAAACTTCAAGTAGTTTCTAAAGGTTGTGGTCAATGTTTACAAAAACCTTGATGTGAAAAACATATCTTGGTATAAAATAATTAATTTAGAAATGGCATGCAACTGAACAATTTATTTTACAAATATTAGTATAAAAAATAAGCATCATCTATTATATTGCCAATAATAAAATGACCCAATTTGGTCAACTTGTTGATTACAATTGTAACTGTATTATGTTTATTATGGGATTTAGGTATTCCAAAGATAAAATAAAGTGATATTACAACCCAATTATCTCTAGTCACCTTGTGAGGGTATAATAGATTTCTCGAATGGTAATGCTCAACCTTAACTTGTTATCATTTCAATCGTTTGACCATGAAGGTAGCCACAATCATGTTTCATTCAAATCCAAAAGTAATATATTTTTATGTCACGTGTGATCTTTATAACACCAGGATGAATATAATGAGGTGTTGTATGCATTTATTTTAGGACTTGACTATTTAAGTCCCTAATTTTATGCACATAAATTCTATTGATGCCTTAATAAGCCATTATTTTAAATATAAAATCATCAAAAGACTTTTTTATAGGATCATCATCCAAAATTAATTTTACCTTGTGGTATTACTTATCCAAAATTTATTGTTTTAATACAACATTTCTAAAATCAAACCTAGTAAAATAAACTATAGCAAGTTACACGTGTCTATTGAGTGTATTTATAACATGATTTTACTTTCCTCTAACATATGAAATTTTAATATCAAATTCACTTAAAAAATATAGCCATCTAAGTTGGCATGAATTTAAGTTCTCTTGGGAAAATAAATGCTCTAAGCTATGGTGATCATATTTTGCATTGAAATGTTTTCCCAAAAGAAAGTGTTTCCATTGCTTTAAGGCATGAATTATGGTATTAACTCCAATGTAATGAATAAGCTAGTTATTTTCATGATATTTGAGCTTATATAACTCAAAATTCACCATTTTCCCATCTTGGGTCATATTTCCACTACAATATTCCTTGGAAGAATCTACCCAAACCTCAAAATTACCATTTGGGCCAGGGACAATAAGTGTAGGTGTTATATTCAATAGCAATTTATGTTTATAAAACACCTAATAATAGAGGGGTGAAAAAATAAATTTCTCTCATTTATGCTACATGGGCGTAAAGGAGTTGGTTATGCTGTAAATAAATTCTACAAACTTTTAACAATAGCTAGCCAAATCCATACAACTGCATACTTCATGTACATTAATATGAGTAAACCGCTCCTGAATTTCCATGGTCTTGTCTAGATCAACAATAAAACCATATTAGAGATGATATTCCAAAGATATTGGATCTTAGGATGGAAATAAGTACATTTAAATAACTTTTTAAAAAACTTATGTTATCTTAATCTCTATAAGACTAGCTTCAACTGATATTCATTTTGAGCTGTGTTTTTAGAATAAATCAAAATATCGTGAAGGGAAACTAGCACAAATTTATATAATAAATACCATAAAATTTTATTCATCAATTTCATGAATGCATTTGGTGCATTAGTAAATCTAAAAGGCATCACAATGAATTCATAGTCACCATAATGAGTCTAGAAAGCAATTTTATGAATGTCTTCCTCATTGATTCTCAGTTCACGGTGTCCTAATCTTAAATAAATTTTGGAAAAGATAACTAATCCATTCATTTGCTCAAACAAATTATCTATCTTTGGAAAAGGATAATGACTCTTGATCAACACTTTATTAAGCATTTGATAGTACACAAAAGTCCCAATGTTTTGATCCTATTATTCATTAAGATAATTGGAGCACCTCAAGGAGACACACTTAGCCTTATACTTCCATTTTCTAGAAGTTATTGTAGCTAAACATTTAGTTTTATCATGTCGGAAACAATGATTCTATGGGGAGATTTAGAGGCAAGTAAAACCTCTGATATGATATCAATTGAAAATTTGATCTCCATATTTGGTGGAAGTCCATTTTTTTTCAAGAAACACATCTTTAAATTATCTTAAAAGAGTAAATTTTTTGTCGTGCTCGTGTTTTTTTTGTAACGGTGCCTAAATTGATAATATTATCATTAATGAGATATTATTTTTCATGTCTTAACATGAAACATATGTTCGTTGAATGTCCCACAATCTAATGATGATCATAGTATGAATTTACATCATAGTTTCTTCATCTAGGTCTACTTGGATGAAGTTCTAATCAAGGAAGGATTATGATAAGGATACATTCAAGAAAATTCTATAGAATCACATGAGAAGATGATGGTAATCATGAAATTGTATATTTAGTGGAGCTATCAATTATAATTGATTCATAGGTTTAGATATTACATTGACTATAGTCTTTTCCTCATTCTTATTTTCACTTGGTTTGACATTATAATTTGATTTGATTTGGGAATTCATTATTGAAATAGTTATAGGATTTGATTTATACTTAAGTTTTTTCAAAGAAATTAGCTCGAATTCTTTATCCCATCTTGCATGGCATAACTCATTAAATGATTTGAATTTATTAAATATGATGGATTCAGGTGGTGGTGCTAGAATTTTTTTTAAAATAGATATTTCAAGTCAATATTAGTCATAACATTGGTCATCTTGGTTAGCATGGTCTTGCATTGAAGCACATAGTCACTTATGGGTTCTTTATATCCTTACATTAGGTTAGAAATGTGTAAATAGGATAAATTTTTATCAATGGTGATCGGAAATTGTGTTATTTAATTGGTCACATAAAGGGTTGAATACTCTTACATATCAAAGAGGGAGAATATAAAACCATCTCAAAGAAGACTCTTGAATAGTCCTTGAAAATAACTCAGTTAATTTCATATTATTGTATCCATAGTCAAATAAAGCTGTAAGGAATGATTTAAGATGTTTCTCAAGATCACCTTTCCCATCATACAAAGGGATATTTGGAGCTAAGAAGTATATAGGTAAATTGTATGTTTCAATCATTGGATGTATAGGGTTACAAAGCAAGGCATCAAAATCCACGGTATGGCTAACTCTTGATGCACTTTGCTCCAATTAGAACACGTTAGAATGTAGAGCTGTAATAATTTTATCAAGGTAATAGTTACTAAATTAGGTTCTAAATGGAATAACTTAGATAGGGTGAAGGCTAAGTATGTAGGAATGGGGATAAGAATATAGTAAAAGACATGTCATGCTACTATTTTTTGTGGATATCACATGGGTCACAAAAAGTGTATGACTAGGAATGGTATTTGTAGTAGTGGTAGAAATATTTGATATGGAGGCTTGACCAATAGGTTTTACCCTAATTTTAATTAATGGTGAAAATTAAACTAATTAAGCTAAAACATTAAAATATATTTCATATTATTAGATTTGGAATTTAATCATATGATTGATAGTTGATTCTTTTGATTTTTAAAAGGGTAAATGTTAAATATTTAAAGTAATAAATAGATCATGATGCTTAGATTTTATAGTGTAATGTCTAACTTTAACTATATTGTATAAGTAGAAATAAGGGATAAGCATTCCTTGGGTTCACTTTGTTTAGGGAGTAATTTGTTGCCTATGCTAGGTGAATTCTAAAAGATTAGGTTAGTATCATTGATTGATACTAACCTACTAGTTAGTAATCACCTATGTGAACGTGTCATATAGTGACTATAAAGTCACTTATGACTATGTTTTATTGCTTTATTTTATGACCTTGAACCTTGATAACACTTAAAAATCTAGATATTAGCATCATCTGTCTTAAAAACATAAATTTGCTTAGGAGGGATTAAAACATTTGAAAATGTGGGAATTGTAATGACTTGAACTCACCCCAATCACTCATGCCTAATGTTTGACCATTACCTACGTATCCAAACCCAGACAGAAATAAATCCACATTTACTTCTCTTACCTAGTGTGATCATGCAATTATGTTCCTTCAATATCTTTGTAGCTAATGATTTGCTTTAGTACTTGAAAATACTTACTTTGACTTGTATTTTGAACTCTCTAGACTTAGCTTATGACTATTATATATATGCAAATTAAGATGATAGGGCATATTTTCTCAGTGTGAAATAGTATATAGATGTATAATAAGTAAGTTACATATGTATTTTTGAATGATAACTTGATTTAATTAGATTGATCCAATTGAACATTTCCTCATGCCATTGACATACCTGGATAATGTGTTGACCCTGTTGATGGATTTGATTTTATAAAACAACTGTTTTTGTAAGGGAGATGGTTTCAGCCAATGCAAGTTGTTTTCACTTGTAAGTAATGATTGTTACTCTCAGAACTAACCCATGTATAGGTACACTACTCTAAGAGTCTGAAGATGTTTGTTCAAGGTATTTATTAGATTTGGTATAGATAATGAGGTTCATGTAGGTGCATATAAATAATATAGGAGGGTTGAATCATAAGATAACATGCAAGTGTGACATGATATGGAGAGTTAGGACATTGTTTGGGTGCTCAATTGATGCATGGTAATGTGTTTGAAGCTTGTCATTGTCAAGTACTGAAGCCCAGATTTTAGAGTCTACATTTCCATAATTGTCTTTATATTAGAAGATGAAGTGTTGATGTGTCTTTTGACACATGGATTTAAGTGTAATTTTTTTAATGTTGAACTAAAAATTTGGTCATTTGATTCACACCATTATTTCTCCAAAATGCATAATTATGAGATGCAAAGAAGGAAGGAGGTGAATAGAAATGGAAAAGTGAGCAAGGAAAATGAGGGGCATAAAAAGGAAACAGATGTGTGCAATAAAGGGAATGTGAACAAATAAAGGATGGAAATGCATAATGAAGAAGAGAAGAATAAAGAAGTAGTGGAGGTATATAAGGAACATGAGGTGTTGAAATAATGGAAGGTGGATAAAGGAGGAGAAGATACTAAAAGGCAAGAGTGGACTGCAAAACAAAGAGAAGCTTGACAATGAAAGAGGAGCTTCACACAAAATAAAAACTTCACAATGAAATGAAGAGCTTCATGATGAAAGAAGAGCTCCACAACTTAAAAAACACTTTATTTATACTAACATTTTATTTTTATTTTATTCGTTCTAAATTTCATTGGTTAATCTTAGTCACTTGTAAGTATTTATATAAAAATTAAGTTAACCTTAGCTTTAGTTTATCTCTTACATATATCCTCCTCCTCCATGCATGTAAACTGACACAAATAAAATTATTTGTGTACTGCTGTCGGCACTCCAATTAGCCAGCCTTGTTGTGTAATGCCAATGTTTGTTGGTTCAGATGTGCACCTGAAAAAGACGAAATGGCAAAAGTCCAAACATTATTACTGATGCTGTCATCATTTGGTCCTCATGTTTGTCACTTGTGTAAATGTCAAATATATATATTATTGCATGGGTTGGCGTAAAAACTAGTCAGGTCGTCTAGGCGACCCGAATACTATTATAGGTCTGAGAGTGAAACTTGATGGAGATCAAGTCAGTCAATCAATGTAGTGTAGAAATTATACATCTCATGTTTTTCTGTTGCTACGGATGAAAGCGATTGGAGTTCGATGTTTTGAGACTCATATAAATACCAGCGAAGAGAAAATAAATTCTTCACTCTCTTGTTTTGCATGGTATGTTTTACACAACGCCATCCTCTTATGGAAAATATTCAGATTGTACCAATCCTCTTATAGAACATATTCAGATTGTACCAATCCTCTTGCATAATATCTATTCCCTGAACTTCTGTTCTAGAGTCCTTCAATGTACGTATTTATAAGACCGACTCGTGTGTAAGTTCGTCCGGGATGATATTTCTAGTCTGTTATAAGCCTATCCTTGTGGTCCCTACCTGCTATTTGAATAACCTAGGTTAAATAATAATTATGTTTTCGACCAATTACGATTCGTGTTTTCGAAATATTAAAGTTTAGATATGGAAAGACATTGATATGGCATAATTTACACGCAAACGCTTATTCCACAGCCATTTTTATAATTTATGACTCATAAATTGTTTGGCATTTATTCTAAGTGAGTTTAGCAACAAGTAGAGCAGATAAACCTAGGCTAAGTTTGGAGATATTTGGGTGCTTTAAAGCACTCCATGTCAAATAAATATGATTTAATGGGATTAACGATTTTTATTTATTTCGACATGATTTATTATATGTGTTTATTGAAAAAGTTTTAATCAAAACAAATTTGTAATAATTTTGTAAAGAAAGTTTCGATGAAAAGAAAGTGTATGTACTTAAATTTTGTTAGATTTTGTTAGACCATGGTGGGTGCATCATGATATTTGTAGACACCTAAAACCGGTCATCAATGGTCTTCGACCATACTTCAGATCGATTCTTACCAACCATTGCAAATTAATCCTAGGAATCATTGAACGTTCTAAATTTACTTGTGCATAATTCGTCAAAGCTTAGAATCATGTTGAGACATCCCTAATTGGGGTATCCTACTGTATGCAGTCATAACCTCTCATGGATTTATCTCTATGCACTCTGTAGCATCACAACAGTCAATTTATCCCATAGAACAATTAAGTGGGGCACATGAAGAAAAATCAAATCTTGAAAGAGCTAAATGGCTAATCAGAATTAATTAATAAGCAAAACCAAATTAAAGGCATAGTTGAATTCTCCATGTGCAATTAATGAATAAATAAAAAGGAAAATTCAAAAATATGAAATATCCTAGCTTTTCATGATTACCTTTGTAAGTTGTCAAGCCTTTTGGAAAATATCTAAAAAATGAGACCAATGCCTATTTGTTGCAAATCATTATTACTTGACAACTATTAACTCTACCAGAGTTATCTTGATTCACTTAGGTTATGTTTGAACCCATTTTAAATCTTAACTCTACCTTAACTCACCTTGGATTGGGGTTAGTTCCATTTTCTATAAATATAAGCCATTGCCTATTGAATTTATAAACTTAGAAATTGTAGAGTTATAATGCAAGTTCTGTTGCATGAGATTCATATCAATAATGTTATAATTCAAAAATATTAAGCCAAGTCACACCAAGCCAACCCAAGCCACAATAGTGCCAAGGAGAGAAGAAGCTACACAAACTCCATTGCCAAAGACTCTTTGAACCAAAAATCGAGCAAGCCACCCTACAATGTATATAGATTTTTTGAAGAAGGTAATGGATTTGATGTCTTTTGCATTTTAGTTGTGATTCCATTTATATTTTGTTCATCAAGCTCACCCCTAAGATCTAGGCTAGTAAATGTTAGTGTTAGTGTTTTTATTTTGAGTTTTATTGCTTTAACTAACAATTGATCTAACCTCCTTTCTTAGATTCCTATGATCATAAATGGCAAGCTCAGTGGGACCTAAAGCATCTCACTTATTAAGGAGACCAAAGAGAAACTCATAATTTTTAAAATGAATGCTTGACCATCTTAAAAATTGGAATTTTTACTTTATTTTTTCTGTAGTCTATTTGTAGTGTTACCTAGATTTACACAAAGACCAACATTAGTTTTGTCTAATTGGCATCAGTTCTATATAACCATCATTGGTTCCCTATGTAGGGTAGAGCATGGCTAGAAACATTGTTTTCTAAGTTTCTTAAGACTCCTAGTTGTTAATTTGGATTTTAAAGACTTGCATGATCTCTGTCTAATCACTTTGTTGCAAGTTTTCTTGAGTCTTTATACTTATTTTGTGTTACCAAACATTTTTTAAACCATTTTGTTTTGTCTTTTGGTTTATATGTAATTGATATCAGTTCTAGTCAACCAGCATCGGTTTGTTGTTGCCGACATCGGTTCTCTGTGAAATTGATTTGCATCAGTTACCTTCTAATCAGCATCGATCACTATTGACTAACATTGGTTTATGTGTAAAAGAAAGTAGAGAAACCTAAGAGCTTCCCTTTCAAATCTTATAACTTGCAATTGTGCTTTAAAATAGAAAGAAACCCTCTCAAAATTATAGGTCACGTTTAATTCATGAAAACTTCTATTTGGTGTTTAATAAAGAATTTAGATGGTTTAGACTTAATTTGTATTTTTGAAAGTTTTCAAAGTTTACAATTAAGGTCAAGGGGCCAAACACTTCATAAACATCTCAATTTGGTGCATAAAATAAATATTAACTTAAAATTGTAAAATCTTTGGATTTGTTTGTTTTATGTTAGATCATTTTATACTTGTGTGATTTTCACAAATTAAAGATCCATGTATGGTCTCCCCCCATCCCATTTAGGGATTTTGGGTGACCAAAAGTGTTACTTCCTTATAATTTGTGTCTTTATCCAAGGCATGAAAGGAACGTTGTTAAGGCTCTCCCCAGAATCCATATGGTTTAGGTGATATAGACACAACCTCTAAAATATTTTCACTTGGTCATTTATTTTTATGCAACTTGGCTTGTGAGCGGAAGTTCATATCCTCGTCACGAGTTCTTTAGAGAAACTTTCACCCAGGCTTTCATTTCCCATCATTGTTTCAACCCCACTCCATGACAGAGTATATAAATCAAGGCACGTATACTATGATTACCAGGGGGTTGAGTGGCTAAACTCGCCAATCATAATAAAAACACAAGTCAAGTCTGGTTAAGTGGTGAATTCCACTAGGAAGTACATGGATGGAATCACTATGCAAGTGAATAGACCCTTGAATATTAAGTTAACTAGTATGAACTCAATTGATGTGAGACATATCTAGTGTTAATTATATATGAGACCATCTAAACAGTTACAAATTTAAGTTTTAGAATAACCCCACTTACCGTAGACATATTTTTAATGCAAAATGAGTAGCTCGAAGTTCCATATCACCTTAAAAATCTCTTGAGAGAATGGGGATGTAAAAACCCCACTACTTCAAGGGCTTTAGTTTTTGGATTAACACTTAAAATCCTCCTAAGATCACATATATAGATGGAATTTAGTGATATGATGCAACCTTGTCAGTTTTAGGTCTTTGGATGTTATATTAAGTTATATTTTGTCATTATTCATTTACGTGTTTAGTCTTTGAGTCTAAAACTATTTGTTTGTTTGAGCCACATCAGTACACGTTTTGTGTCCACATCACTCCATTATTTTAGGAGTCTGTATGCCATCCATTTTATACCATATCATTTTCCTTAAACATTTTTGACAAAAAGGTTGTGTTCATCAGTTGATTGAAATGGGTAACGTTGCACCATTTAAATCATTTTATAGACTTATTTTGCATAGAGTCACATTTTTTACTAATCCATGTGTGCCTTTTGGGTGTCTATCTAGTATGGTTATACCATTAAACTTTGTCTATCTTATTAATTAAATAAATCCTAATTTTTTTAAATTGAGTTTTTAATTAATTTTGAAAATTTCAAACACAAACATTGATTGATTTTTGTTTATGCCTTGTCTAATTTGAGATTAGACAACAATCTTTTTTAGGTTATGTAACTTAGGTTAATTATTTACCCAAGTTTGAAAACTATTATTTATGCTTTTATTTGGGACAAAATAATCTATCTCCAAGTGCCTTTTATTTTATGCCTTATACCAATTGACCAAGTTCATGTCTAAAGTCAAATGCCCAGTCTATGCCAAAGTGTTTTAGATTTGTTAGATTAAATATCTCACCTTGGTTTTATGTCTAGATTTTGTGTTTGTTTTGGTAAAATTCCTATCACGTGTCTTTGTTTGAGCCTATATTTTGATACCACATTTGGCCAAAAGACCTACAAACCTTTATTTTCCTAGATTAGACCTATTTGGAACACTTTGGACCTAGAGTTTGGCATTTTGATTTTAGTTCATCCATTGACTTATTTGTGTGAGATATTTAGCATTAAACATTTGATGTTAGATTATTTTATACCAATTTTTGTCACAAACATTTTTGGAGATACAAATCCATCCTTTTGACCAAACTAGATCGAGTTCAAACTATTTATCTATTTTAGACATTATTTAGAAATCTTATCCCTTTTGTCATGAAACATTCACCATTGATTCAAACATGTCTCACTATACTTGCAGTGACATCATGTACAATCCAGGGTATAGTAATGTGGTCATACAAGAAGACTTTATTTAAGAACCCTATGAAGATAATGTCATTTATGAGATAGATCCTTATCCACCTTAAAATACTCAAATAGGGGAACAAATACAAAATATTTTACCCCATTATTTGGTTAACACACCTTCTTACTTAGAGTAGGACCAAGAGAAAATGACATAATACCTAACTAGCATAGCTTCGGTTGTAAAACAAGTCCAATAGAAATTTTACTAAGGTACAATGCCATTGGCTTGTGACCCTTGTTTTTTTTATCATCACTTGCTTGGAAACAAGAAAGAAGTCTTAATCGGAGGAGCAAAAGTAGGGGCTAAGTTTCTAGTAGACTTTCCCTATGAAAACTTGCCAAGTCTAGTAAGAGTGCCTTACAACATGCCTTATAATGAAATCAATCAACATGCCTCTTCCATCAATCCTCAAGGTATAGTATTGATGTCATACCAGGACCCTCATATGCTTGTCATATTAAAACACCTCATGGAGGTAAATTTCATATAGTTGTAGATAGCATATGAGACATATTTGAAAATGGTACATAATTTCAACAACATGACCATGTCAAATGCTCCTTTTATTGAATTAGCTCCTTCGATGGGAGTCATAATTGAATTGATAGGCCAAGAAAGTTAGGGTATAGACCCATTCATAAAAATCACTAAAATTGGAGACATGTTCCATGCCTAGCTATCGAATAAGTATCTTTTGATTCTACACAAAATAGTGAGTCAAACATAGTGGACAATGTGCAAGCAACATCCAATCTAGATCAAAGTTGTGTAAATGCACAAACAACTAGTCCACAATGAAACATGAATTTTATTAATAATATGAATGTTTCACAAACATATGGGGAAAAAATTTATACCTCCTAACAATAAAATAACTAGCTCTAATCCTCAACCAACTACTTCTTTTAGCATGCAACCTTAAGGATTAAATAGTCAAGCAATGACCAGTGTTGTGCCTCAACAAAACATGATGAATATTACTCCACCACAACCAGTGATGACTAATGTTACACAACCATATACACAATCCAACATAAGAATGAAACATATGCCAAACATTCTTCCACCTCAATAGGGGGAAACCAATGTTCCACCTCACCAAGTAGTGATGAACATAACTCTTCAATCATAGACCAACATAATAATGCAATCAAAAACAATGTCTAATCAATGTCATAATAGTATTAGTCAATTATGAATGATAAACCTATAACATGCATCTATTTTCCAACAAGGATTCAAATAACCAAGAGGTTATAATGTTCCACAAGTACTAGTTAGGCAATAATTGCCTTTTGTTACTAACCTACCACAAACTCAATAACAAGGCCTTGGTTCACAAGTTACCCTTTATCAACAAGGTTTGACTAGTTGATAGTAGGTCCTTAATCAATATCAATAGACATAGTATATCAGCACTAGATATATCCTTCCATTTTAGCCATAATTTCCCCAAAACTAGGCCCATATACCAAACCCTAATAGGAATATCACACAACAATGCATGCAATTCTATCAATCACATCCTAATATGTGAACATATATTCTTGGTCAATTTATACCTAACCATTATTCCACAATGAATTATGCCTCCACTATACCCCATTCAAAGTAATCCAATTTTGACCACCGAGCCTCCACCCCTGTCCAATGTTACCTCCAGTTTCCTAGCCCAACAACTACAACAAATGAAAGATGCAATTACCATCATCCAAGATGGGGAAACAGACTAAAATTTTTATGTTGGATGATGTGTGTTCCTACCCCTTCAACATGTATTATCTACATATACCATTTCCTCTAGGGTATGAACCACTAAAATTTG
Source organism: Torreya grandis (assembly GCA_037957365.1). Classification (NCBI taxonomy): domain Eukaryota; kingdom Viridiplantae; phylum Streptophyta; class Pinopsida; order Cupressales; family Taxaceae; genus Torreya; species Torreya grandis. The sequence continues at coordinate 374,913 of JARHVA010008303.1, forward strand.
ACAAATACAAGGGGAAAAGAAACCTCAAGGCTTACTTAATTGAATTATTTATTAATTTTCAATCAGTGGCATACAATGACATATACATCCTACTTTTATTACAAAGGAGTCTAGCAGGAAAATCTTTGGAGTGGTTTCTAAAATTGCCTAAGAATTTAGTTTTTGATTTTGATGATCTTTCAGACAAGTTTGTGCAATAATTCTCCTATAATCTCGAGCTTGAGATTACATTGGTAGATTTGACCTAAGCCAAATAGAAGTCCAGTGAAAATTTCATAATTTATTTTCAATGATGGAGATCGCTTGTAAGCTGATTCACTTATAGTTTACTAGACAAGCAATTAGGTACTATGTTTACTATGATTTTGCACATTGAGATATCTTACCATTGGAACTATAGTGTGCACACACTTTCAAAAAATCATTGACAAATGTTTGTTGATAAAAAGATCCCTTCTTAGAATATAGATCATTAAAATTACCTCATCAAATCTAAACCAAATTACAAAACAAGTAAATGGCCAAAACCAAAATCAGAACTAAGTCTAAGCACAAGCATCACAGTTAGCACAGGCTATCAATTATGACAAACCCACGTCATTTAATCATAAAAAGAATGTTTTGGTAAATGGATTAACCAAGTTATGATATGTCCAAATGGTGTAAACACCATCTACTTATCTTATGTTGCATATTCAAATTACTCCTAACCAATAACTTCTTCATCAAACACAATAAGCACAATAGCCTAGATTAGTACAACAAATATATCAACCTTTTCCTTTGCAAACCCCTCCTCTAAGGAGAAAAATGCCTACTTTTTATGTCATTAGTGACGTTAAATAAAACATTGAATCTATATTTTAGAACCTCCTCATCATTAATATGATTAGTAAGCCTATACCAAAACAATATCTTGAGGGCATTCCTTATCTAGACTAGTATGAATGAAATGAATTCTATGAGTATCATCAAGTTTAATGGACATAATTTACATCATTATATGAAAATTAAACATTTGATTGAGAAAATATTGAAAAATGGAGAAATAACATTGGATAATGGATCTTCTACATCCAATTAGAACCTCAGTATCTATTAAAACTCCTTTCCATAACATAAAAACCAACAATAACAATGTATAGGACAATAACAACATCAGTATCAAAAATCGATACATAACCAACAAAACCAACAACATAATCAACAATATCAATCGAATAGATGCAACCAAAGCTGGAACAATGCCAAAAATCAATAGACCTACCACATAGTTACACATGACTACAATAAAGCTGTAGGCCATATTGTGGGAGGTCATGTTTCCATTATTTCCATCAATTTGATACCAAATACTAATCAAAAAATACCATTGCTAATCTATTACAACCAACCAACCCATATTGATGATCCTTCCTTGACCTAGGACTACATATAGGCATACCAACAAAAAGGAATCACTATTTTTGACCACATACTGATAACTTGTCCTTACCCCATGCCCACACAGAGTGTAATGGTAACCAAGACTCATCCTATTTGATCCCACACCAACATCATTTCTTATCAATAATGGTCCTATATCTAATTCCAATTATGTAATCACAATTCTATGGTTAAATATTATAATACCAGGCCCAAAACCATCTACCACTTCACCCATCCAACCAACTGTTCTAGCTAGGAACAAGCCACTTACCATTATATAAGAAAATATGTTTGATATTATGGAATAATTTCGAAAATCACCTACCCAAATATCCATTTTGGATTTGTTTCATATGTTTACAATCCACAAGAATATCTTAACAGAGTTCCTTGTCCAATTTAAAGTTCCTAATGACATATCTTTAGATAAATTACAAGATTTGGATGGACGTCTAGCTCTAGGCCACCGATTAACCTTCGATCAAAGTGATAATTCATCCCTTGGCCCTCTGTATAATAATCCATTATACATCAAAGTTGTCAAAATATGGAAGAAATTGAAATGTGTCCTCATAGATAATGGATAAGGTCCAAATATTATGTCTCTAAATATCATCAAGCTTATCGGCTACACCATGACTGATCTCCAACCAAAAATAATCACAATCAAAGCATACACTAATTAATAATGAGAATCATAGGGCACTATGAACATGTAATTTATTGTTGGGCATTTGACCCATGATACACTATGTCATACGTTATACCTCGATTTGTCATATAATATGATTTTGGGTAGACCTTTGCATACATGATATTTATGCAATCTCATCAACATTACACTAATGTATAAATTTATCCAATTTAGGTATGGAGGTTACCATTCACAAAGATTTATAGCCATACAAACATTAAAAGCATTTAGAGGCTGAGTACCACAGCTATAACTATCATTTTGTCTTGAATCTCATTTTTAAGAAGGATGAGGGGAAATAAATACTTTTTTATTCACTAGATGCCAATTGCATTGACCTAGATACCCTTGATTCACTTTCCCACATGTCACCTCCTAAAATATCTAATCATTATGCTATCTTGGCTAATGGCCCAAGAAAATATTTCACCCATGATATATTCCATATTACTAAGCTTCCATAGAACCCCAAGTCTTATGGAAGACCTAAAGGTAAACCACCTTGCATGGGATGGAAAAGATAGGGAAAAGGCAAGCTGTATAACCCAACACCTATCATTTTCATACCAATCACTAGCCAAAAATAAGACCTTGTTGCATATGATGAATCTTGGTTGTATAATGACAACCTATATGATTGTTACATAAATGTTAAGTATCACATTTCAAAAAAAATCATGGAAATACATGCCTATGAAAGAGGAGGCCTTGGGTTAAATCAACAAGGTCCATTTGATCCAATTTCTACCACTCAGTAGAAAGGAGTATATGGTCTTAGATTTAAACCACCTGGGTATGACCCTGTGTACCTTATTCATGTTCTAATGCCAATAAATAGTGATGATGATGCCAACAATGAAGTAGATTTTCATCATATCCCTTTTCATGACCCATACATTATCTATTTGTTTGATACCAATGCCATTTTTACCCTTTGACTAATTATACATCATAATCTACTTCATTTATACTAACTTCAACTTATAGACTGAGACCAACAAGAATCAATAGTGCCAATCGATGAGTTCTAGAATGACAAGGTCTTCTATAATTTTCTAGGCCTAAGGGGTAATATTCCATTGAGAGACCAAAAAAATGGGTTCTCAATCAAGTTGGATCATGAAGCCTATTTTGTAGAATGGGTGAACACCCTTATCCATAAATAATTAAATAAAACATTAAGGTCCCAAAGTGAAAACCTATTTGAGGTAATTTTGGTCTAGGGAAATAGTAAAGAGAAAGGTTAGTGTAGTGGTGAAAACCTACTTCAAGCATCATTAAATAGGGGTGTTTAACCTTCCTCAAACATATCTCAAGAGACCACGAATGATGAACTTGCCTATGGGTCTGAGTTTAGTTTTGAATAATATTAGGCATTTGGTTAAATCATCCAAGATTTCCCAATACTATTTATTACATGGCCATCCCTACCATTAGGATATTTTAATTCCTCATACCTTAGAGAACTTGAGGAGAAAGTCCTAATAGAGGACTCTAATGTTTTAGGCTAGTTCAAATATTTATCAATTATTTTAGAAGATGGTTCAAGTTTTCTTATAAAAGACACTACAGAGGTTAACATCAAGACTCTAGATAATCTGAAATGGATCAAAATTAGGCACATCCCTTACTAAGGAAGAATGTGATGTCTTTATATCCCTTTTTAGGGAATTTGTTTATATATGTACTTGGGACTACTCTGACATGTCAGATTTGAACCTCACTTTGGTTGTGCACCACCTTGTGGTACATCTTGATGTCAAATCCTCACATTACTATATTAGTGAAGAAAGATTTGGAAAAACTCTTAGAATCAAGATGTATTCTATCGATAGACTACTCAAAGTGGATATCAAATGTTGTACTAGTCATCAAGAATCTAGAAGGATTTAGACTATGCGCTAATTTTAGAGATATAGATAAGGGTTGCCAAAAGGAAGACATTATTTTGCCTAACATTAACATGATAGTTGACTCCACAGTGGTCTATGAAATACTTTCACTATTGGATAAATTCTTAGGGTACAACCAAATCCATATTGTACTAAAAGGCCAACATAAAATAGAATTCACCACACCATGGGGAATGTTTTATTACCAGGTTATGCCATTTGATCTCAAAAATGTTGGGGCCACATACAAAAGAGCCATGACCATCATATTTCATAATATGATGCATGACATTGTTAAATACTATGTAAATGACATATTGGGAAAATCAAAGACTAGAGCTGATCATCCAAAAGCACTATGAAGGATATTTCAAAGATTATTGCACGAATACAAAGTTAGGATCAATCCTAAAAAGTGTGTTTTTGGAGTTCATTTAGACTAATTGTTTGGCTTCATTATATCTCATTGAGGCATTGATGTTGATCCAACCAAAGTACAAGCCATGACTAAGATGCCACCACTAACCAATTTGAATTAGCTTCATAGTTTACAAGGAAAGATATAGTCTACCAGATGTTTCATATCTCAACTGGCCAACAAGTGTCATCCTTTTACACATTTGTCTAATAAGGGTGTTACATTCCATTGGGATGACCAATGACATAAATATTTTTAGCATTTTGAGGAATATTTTGTAAATCTACCATTTTAATTACCACCAATGTCAGGAAATCCATTCTTAATATATCTATCGACTATAGATAATGCCCTATGGGAAATTATATTCAGCATGATGATAATTTAAAGGAGAAAGTTGTCTACTATCTAAGTTGTATGCTATTTGTGTATGATAAAAATTATACACCCATTCATAAATCCTATTTATATATGGTCTTTATAGTTCAAAAACTATAACATTACATATTGAACAACAAGAAAATGGATATTTCCAAAGTAGATCAGCTTAAGTATCTACTATCTAAAATAACTTTACAAGGCTACATGACCAAATGGATCATGCTACTTAGTGTGTTTGAGATAGAATATGTCAATTATAAATCCATCAAGGGGAAAGTTCTTATAGATTAGCTTATTAAAGCATCCCTTGTAGATACAAAACCTCTAACTTTTTAATTCTTAGATGAATCCATTTTGACCATTATTGAGACACCTTTTGAGGAGTAGCACTAGAATTTGTACTTTGATGTATCATTCGTAACACATGGATCAAGGGTAGGCCTTTTGTTATTACTCCACAGGGGGATATAATCCCTAAATCATTTTTAATCAGATTTCGTTATACTAATAACATGGCCAAATATTAAACACTCATTACAAGGCTTAAATAAGTAGTATAATGGAACATACCACATATCAAGTTTTATGGTGATTCTTAGTTAATCATCAATCAAGTTACAAACCATTTTCATACCAAAGATAACAAGTTGGTACCATACAAGTCCATGGTCAACACTCTCGAATTATAGATTATCGATATAAAATTTTAACATATACCGATGGCTAGTAATAAAATAATATATGTCATGGCCACCATTAGATCTTTGATTTGACATATAGATACAACAAAATAATACTAGTTCCTCATTAAGAATCTACTGGCACTAGATCATGAACCTTCAATCATCACAATGAGCTGTGATATTGTTGGTCTTAGATATATATGGTATTGAGACCTTCACACCTATCTTCCTAAGCAAATAATGCAACAAGACCTATCCCACAAAAAGTCCAAATCCTTTATCCATCATGACAGACATTATATCTTACTTGATCCAACCCTATACCACCATAGTTTTGATGAAACTCTACCTCATTATTTACCTTTGATAGATTATACATTAGAATAATGGGAAGTTCATGAATGAGTATGTGGATCTCATGTAAGTAGGGCCATCCTATACAAAAATTTCTTACATATTGGGTACTATTAGCCAATAATGGATGTAGATGTAGTTGTATATGTCAAAAGGTGTGATAAATGTCAAAGGCATGCCAATCTAATTCATGACCAGTACAAGAATTTAAAACCAATGATTACACCATGGTCATTTCATACATGGGGCCTTAATCTCATTAGGAAGATAAAACCCACCTCATCCAATGACCACAAACACATCCTTACCATCATTGAGTATTTTAGTAAGGTTGAAGCTTACCCCTCACTTATGTGAATGTATTTTGTTACGATATAGCACCTAACATTATATCTAATAATGGAAGATCATTCAAGGATAAGGATGTCAAATTGATATGTGTCAAGTATAAAATTACTCAAAAAAATTATATAATAAATTACCCACAAGGTAATGGCCAAGCAAAAGCATCTAATAAAACCATTATCAGCATCCTTACAAATATTGTTAATGATGTTGACCATGATTGACACCTCCAAATATTCCATGCCCTCTGGGCATACCATACCAATCACTATACACCAACATGAGCCACTTCGTATTCACTTGTTTATGGCACTTAGACAATCCTTCCAATTGAGATCAAGTTACCTTCTTTACGCATCTCTTTGAAGCATGTCCTCAACAATGAATACTATCACATAGATCACCTAAACAAGCAAGAGTTGCTTAAGGAGAAATGCATAGCTACAGTTAACAACATGAAAGCATACCAAAATTAACTTTGTGGACACTATAATCGGCATGTCAACCGTAGATAATTTGAGTTAGGTGATATATTTCTTAAATAAAACCAATAAAATACCACAACTAAGAAGAAACATAAAGTTATGTTCAAACCTAACTAGATAGTCCCTTTCATCATTGTTACAAACTATGGCATTGGAACATATAGGATTGTTACACCATATGGGGATGAACTTAATGAGTCAATGATCATTATAAACTTCAAGGGTTACTTCTGTTGAGAGACATGGGCGTATTTTCTATGAGGATCATTTTAGTTGCACCATAATATTGACATTATTCCTTGTACTATACCTTTCTACGATATACCACTCTATCATACCTTTCATATCAACCAAGTTGTTTTCACTCTCCCTACCTAGCCATTTGACCCTTGCTCAATGCTATTAATTCCATGACTGCTTTCAACATGATTATTCTAATCATGTTTTAGTAGTTTATTCAGTATTCCAAATAAAGGCCATATTTTGGAGTAGTAAAAAAGTGGTTTGGTAGTTTCATCCTTCATTTCTTGTTTCGTTCTATACCACATGGGCCTGGTTATAATTGCCTATGGGCAAATTAGTGTCTCACAATTATTCTACTAATTATAACCACCTATAGGAAAATTATTATCATTGACCTATGACATTATTTCTTAATTATAACCACATATGGGTAAATTAGGGTAAATAATTGTTTATCATGCCTTGAAGTACAACTTTTCCATTCCTTCGCCATATTGTGCCATTTACCTACTTTTCCTATTTTGTTTGCATTGGCTGCTACCTATTTTGATTACTCCAATGTAAGGTAGAACTATAGTGAATTGAGGTCCCATCCTGGGACTATGTAGGTAATGCTTGATTCACATTGAGATTAGCTTAGTCACCCTTTGAAATGCTCTCACCATTTTGTGAGCAACCTAAACCATTCTCTCACCATTTTTAGATCATTCTAAGTTTGAATTCTTTCACCATTTTATGAGCAACCTAAGCCATGCTCTTACCATTTTGAAAGCATGTTAAGTTTGATTATCTTGATATTTTATGATCTTGGACCTTTTAGTATCTTGTCATTCTCAATTGAGTTGAGATGCATATAAGATTCCAAAAATATTCACAAAAACTAATTTAGAAAATCATAAACATCGACCACTTCTTTACCTTAAGGATTATGGGATCCCTAGATACTTCATAAGCAATCACTTGCCATTTAGTTTTCACATCCTTATTTGCATTCCATCCTATGTTCTCACCATTTTACAAGCCCCTCCCCATATTCTTCTATAACATAACCAATTTTTCTTCTTTCCATCATTTCTTCTATCCCATTTCTTGGGAGAACTACATTTGGCCTAAAGTTTTTGCTAGATATTCAATCCATGAAACTATGTAGATAACATCCACTTATGTAGTGCATTTGGAGACAACTTGGTCTCCCCTTCTTTTTACTCTATTCGCCCATTCTATTTATTCATTTCATTATCTTATATCATCTAGGGATAATGATCATTGTCTTATTTATGTTTTGTTTTTTTACTAACATTATGATTAACCATTGTTTGTTTTTATTTACTTTTATTTCTTTTTTTTTCTTTTCTTGATCTTTTATTTGTTGGCTTGTTTGTTTGCTTATTTTTTTAATTTCTTTTTATGCTTTGATTCATTCTATATGCATTTATTGGGTGATTCCTTATGCATTATTATTGAATCCCTCTTTATTCATTCATCAACATTATCATCATGGTTTTTATCATTTCTGCATTGTGTTCAATTGAGTATTGGATCACATGTTAGTCCGTATGAATATCTTGACCAAGTTATCTTGATGTTCTATTATGATGCCTATCATCACATGATACAATAAAAATTAGTTATGGGAGTCTACACAACGATGAAGATATGATATATCTCCTTAGCACTAGAAACTATCTTGATCTAATTCAAATCATATTCCAAATAGAGTAATTAAACAACAAAAGAATTTTCCTCCTTACTAGTTTGGATGCACATCTTCCTACTCGTAGGTTTCCCAAATTAACGTTTATCTTATCTACCAATTTTACATCATATTCAATATCATTTTTCCCATAATCAAGATGCTAATGATTATAACAACTCTATAAAAATCATGGTATATGATTTAACAATTTAGGGAATATTGGAGTCTTATTCTTATTTGAGTTAAATGTTTGAGTTGACTAAATTAGTAAATAATATTTTAATAAATATAGTAGTAAATTTTATAATTTATTTGACCTTTGTAGCTTTCTAAAAATAATAATAAAAGGGGATAAATATAACTTATCTTAACACTATACTAATACAACTTAAACATAGGTTTATACTAGTTGTATAGGACTAGGATAGTGTCGTGAACCAAGATCTAGCTTTCATCCTATAAAAGGATAAGAAAACTAAAAATATGACACTTTTGAGTCCAATTTTATATTTCAATTCCTACCACTATTATCCCAATTGGTCATAGAGATCTAAGTTTTCTAGGTTTTGTTCGCTATCCTTATGTGAATCTGTCTATGAAATTTTGAATCTTAAATGTCGATAGAGCTCCTTATAGATCTGATTTAATGTCTAACCCTAGACCTTCATAGTACTCAAATAAAACTTGAGAAAGAGGGGGCTAGTATGTGTAAGATGCACTAAATGTATATCCAAACCCCTTATGTGGGCATGTTGCCTACATGCCAATACTCTAAAGAGGGATCAAGCCATATCTAGTTATCCCACTAGATGTGTTTTGTGAAATAGTGCTATGTGGATGAAAAAATAACAAATTGAGTGTGATTGAGTTGGCTAGGGACTGGTGTGAGGGTTTGAATATGTTTGTAGTTATAATTGATGGATGTTTGTATAGGATAGGGAAATTTGCGTTGATGGTTTTGCTTGTATTCTTGTTTACTTTGTAATATTAGCCAACCCATTCTAAATTAAATTTAAATGAGATTTTATAGGGATCTATTGGTCATGGATTAGATACATTTGTGCTAGGTTAACAAAATGGAGAAGAGGAATGAAGAGAAAACAATCATTAGTGCTCAAAATGTGATTGGGGAAGAGCATTAGAAATTGGATACCCTAGGGTCCAACACAATAGTCCAACCCCAACACTCTTATCCTATAGGTTTAGGACTTTGTAGATAGAATAAGTATAGAAAATGGATCTTGGCTAAGTTAGAATCAGGTCTTGAAAATCTATAGATGATTGGGAATCAACAAAAAGGTTCTTAGAAGGGTCAAGCGAGCATGTAATAGGGACCTTTGCAGTGGGTGCCACAAGCCACACTCAAGCTACAAATTTTGACATTATATATGAGTACATTTCCCCCCCTTTATTCTAGTGATGCAGAAAAGTGAAATACCAGGATAAAGGAAATGTAGAAAGTGTACCCAAACTTACCTACAATGGTGAAGCCCATGAATCTATGTGATGATGGATGTGTATAGACAGAACATATTGTGAAGTGTAAATCTATAAGAGAAAACAAATAGTAGATCAATTCTTACTAGATATGTTATATCTAAAATAACAACATATAAAGATGGGTAAGAGAGAGAGAGATAGAGGAATAGAAAGGAATAAATACACATCATTAGGTACATGAACCAATATAAAACCTATTATGATGCTAAGTGATGTTGGAAGATGGGTATGTGTTGTACTAAGAGTAATATTGTTAATGGAGTTGAGTGCTCAATTCCCTGAGAGTGGCTCAAAAATGTAAACTCTATCCCTTTGGATCCATTATCACCCACTAAGTAAAGTTATGTGATCATGTGTGTGATAATTGATGTTTGGACTATATGTCTAATCCCTCTAATTAGGTGGCTCAAGAATACAAAGGCTAGCTAGTCCTTTAGCTCCATCATTACCCCATGAAGTGAAGCTATAAATTTATATTGGTATGAATTTGTATCATATGAGATGATTCTTAAATGCCATGCATGCTATATAATCTGATAATATGGTATCAATAGACGAATGTGTACTAAAATCTAAGCCAATCTTGGCCAAATCTTGAAGGAAGAGATTAGGGTTGTATTAAAGCCACTCCAAAACTAGAAGTAAGGCTTATGTGGAAAACACTTGAGAATGTGGAGGTTAGGATTGTACAAAAGCCACTATAAAATTATGCCAACAACCTACAATTGGAGTAAAGCACAAAATTGCTAAGAATGCCTAGGTAATATAATGAACTCAAAAAGAAAAGAAGTCAAATGTGCCATGTACAATGTCCCCAATCACTGGTGTTTGTAACATGGATTACTATCTAGAAGTTATACCAATTACATAATATAAAACTAGAAGTGAGAGCCATCATATCATGCATGATTCCCCTATATCTAGATTCTCTAAGAAAAGCTATACTAAAAATATTTAATCTAGACCGATCTAAATCTGACAAAATTGTAGCTAAGTTGACCTTTTTACCTCTTTATAAAAAATCTAGGTTTTTTGTTGTTTAGATAGGAGCATAAAAAATAAGATGCCCTATTTTCTAACACTATTGTCCATTTCTAATGCTATTGTCCTTTACTCAAACTAATGACTATTCTATAATCATCACTATTTTTTTGGTTTGTTCTACTTGATTTGACCTCTAATTATTGTTTTGAGTGTTTTGAAAATTGATTTTTTGATTGGTAGGATCTCTGATATCTATGTAAAAAATCCTATTTTCCCCCCTCTTCTTAGGGTAAGAATGAATACCCTAAAATGACTTCCCTCAGAATAAATAGCCCTGTAACTGTGTTAGATGATGAAATACATGATATAGCAATGATAATGAAAAAGATGTCTCCAAATATATCATAGTTTATACTGAAGATTGTTAGATCGATAAGGGTATGGCTTGATATAACAATGTAATAGTATGTGCAATATACTAAATTAAAACTACAAATGTATTTTTTTAGTTGTTAGTTGTCAAGGAGCGATGGTGCATGATGTCCATCATGGCATCAAAAATAGCAAGAAAATGCATGATGTGAATCATTTCATTGTAAACAATGAGAAGAAAACAATCAACAAGCACACAAATAAATAATCAAGAAGCGTACAAGAGTGGCCAAGGGGCCAAGCAAACAAGTGACATGGGCACAAGTCACATAAACTAGAAGGAAAGAATACAATGCATGTTCAAATGCCACATACATATATAATTAAAAACAAGCAAGGTTGGCATATGGGCCACAAGCACATAGAAGAGTACAAACAAAGGACATTAGCAAATGTTTTAAGGCACACACAAGAAGAGAGGCAAAGGACATTCACAAATTTCCTAAGATGTATATAGGAGACAAAACAAGAACTAGGATATGGAATCACATATAGATATGTAAAGCAAGAAAGGAAGGCATGTAATATAGTGGAAATAAAATCACATCTAGCTAATCAAAGTAAGAAGTGAAAGTATGGAAGACATGGAATACAAGACTAGGTATATGCTAAGAAATAAACAAGTGCTATATACTAGTGAATATTGATAGTGTAATCTATATAAGATAGTAAGTAATATACATCAATATGATAACTAGAGCGTGTGGTGTAGGAATGACATAACCTAGATGGTGTAGTCATGTAGAAGATGGCCCTAGGGGGTACATATATTGATTTATGTCTCAAATGTATGAAGTAGGATTACCCCTCAATGGGTAGAGTGAAGCAATCAAGGATCTAGAAGTCACAACACACACTCAAAGAAGATCAAGTGAAGCATGGGGATGTAGATAAATTAGAAAACAATAACATAGAACAACAAAATATTTGTTTAGCATGGTAGTAGAAATGTAAAGCATGGAGAATGCATATAATTGAAATGTTTTTGTGTTTTTTCATATTTAAATGTTTTTTTACTTTGAAATTTTGTAATTTTTTTGGTGTTTTATTATATTTTATATGTACAATCAATCATGAGGAGACTATGTACAAGAAATACTAAGAAGCTCTGTACAAGTAAGCAAAAAAAAAACTATGTACAAGTAAGGTTGAGTAGAGATGATACTAACTGATGAGTCACATGATAAACTCCCTATCATGGTGTCATGTATCAAGGAGAGGAATCATGTGTGATCATGAAGTATGATGAAAGGGTTGAGACTATGGCTCTGAAATCTATATATGGTGTAAATTATCTAATTTTTATGTGGTAGAAACTAACTATTGGGTCCCGCTATAGTTATAAGAAGTGGATGCAACTGTAGGGATATTAAGGATCCATTTTCTATTAGGATAAGCTCTCTAAACATGTACTCTATGTAAAGGCATGAGACATCAATGATAATACCATAGATGTGAGCATTGCAGATGGAAGCTATCTAGAATTCTAAAACCATGGTTGCTCTAAAAGTGTATGAAGTCTCTGTGCTAGTGATGGAGGCCTCAACTACATCTAAACCTGAATTGGAGGAAGAACTGAAACTAGTGGTGAAACTAAAATTAGTGGCAAAAATGAAACTGGTGACTATAAAATAGTATATGGCTTTGAAGTGGGTTGGGGTAACTTATATGTAACTCCACCAACTATAACAACCTAATTAATGTAAATTAATTTCATGCATTTGTGAACTATATAAGGTACTAATCGATTTTTTTGAGTCCATGGTCGACTAAGTAACATATCAAAAACTCCTACACTAGGAACAATAGTAAATGGTGTGGCCACATGTATTGGACTAACCTATAGAGGAAGTACAATATCACCCAATGAACTCTGTATGTGCCCACTAAATCCAATTATAACTATGTCCATAAGCATAAGATCCTATTTTGAATATCTCAAATGTTGTATGAATGTCATAGTGAAAATATTCATGATAGATCCATTGTCTATGAGAACATTATGAATGGGATGATTATAAATGTAAGCTTTGAAAAAGAGTGCATGGTGATCTGAATCATCCTCAACTAGCTCCTACTCTAAGAAGGAGATGGAAGGTCTATCTGAAACTCTAGAATTATACATACCAATCATGTTACTCAAAATATCTGACTCAACTAAAGGTGGTTTGTATGTAGTTGGTGGTGGATGTGCATGACATACATGGTGAACACCTGATGTGTCCCTTATCTCTTATTTAGAATTTTATGGGAAAGGATCTAAAAATATTTTCAAAGCTTTGTCTTGTGTTTGCTTTTCTTGAGGAGGCTCAACTAAAGTTCCAAGATCAATAATGATACCATCTATCAAGTCCTATATCTTGTGTTTAAAATTGATGCATCTATTTGTTATGTGGCCTCGTGCCCTATGAAAATTTTAAAATGCATTCTCATCATATCCCTATAGAATAGGCTTTCTTGGATCAACTTATTGAATAAGAGGGAGAGACATGATATTACATTCCACTAACTATTGTAAAAATCTAGCTAGAGATACTGGTAGATTAGTAAAAGTTCTTTAAGGAGGTGTTGATAAAACCACTCATTGAGGGGGCTCTAAAGCTACCTTAATTATAAGTTGATTTTGAATCTTGATATCATTGACCTTTACTTTGTATAGGACTTTGTTTCTACTCTTGTTTGTTATTTATGATATGCTCATGTACTTGACTTTTCCCATTAAATATAGTTTTACTTCCCTTCTTTTTAGTTTATGACACAACTTAGTGAAGGAAGAGAACCTTTTGAACATTATTGATTCATGCAATGGTGTTAGAAGACTCTATTTGAAGATATCTTCTAACTCTTGATCGGCCATGGGGCTAGACATCTAATCTTAGATAGTCTTATATTGAAGAACATAATTTGTGAGTTGCTCAGTTGACCTTTGTTTTCATTTTGAAACATGGGCATAGGAAACCTTATCACCAATGTTAATATTGAAATGACCTAGGAACATGTCGGCTAAAAAATTGAATTCATTGATCGATTGATTTGATAGACTATAAAACCATTATAAAGCATAATCCTTTGGAATCCATGGAAATAGCTTGGTTAGTATCCAATCATTTAGAACATAGTCCAAGCATGATACATGTAAATATCTCAGGTGTGTCTCTAGATCACCCTAGTCATCACATAAAGTAAGGATGGGTTAAACAACACCTAGTAGCAAGGGTGTAGAAACAATATGACATGCCAATGGTGTATGAAGTAAATCAAAAGAATCCAAACCCTATATTGGTGTAGATTCACCTTTATAAAGATGTAACACCTTGGATTGAAGATATTTTATCTCTTTCACAAGGGTAGCCACATCAAGGGATAACGATGTATTAGTTGTAGCTAGTGGTGGCATATAGGTAAGGTGGGCTGCTATAGGAGTTTGTTGAAACATAGTTGCATCCATAGTGTCATTTACAATTGGTTGGCCTGAAGAAAGGGAAGACTCAACTTATTTAGCCTTTTTGATTTCTAGTATAGATTTTAGGATAAGAATATGATCTCAAGATTGTTCCCTGAGTCTTTCTTAAAAACTTTATAGGATCAAATCTTTGTTGAGGATAACTTTATTATCAATAATAGGTAGAAGTAGATCATGATTTTGATGTGGTGGGTAATGAACATCGATGTTTGCATCATCATTTTTATTTTCATACTTATCATTGTCTAAATTATCCTCATGGAAATTGGTATAATCTAGATGTGTAGGATCTATAGTAGGAACTTGAGTTGGTTGTTTATCCATGGTATATGGTTAGGTTGAAAGAATATAGATAACTTTAGGAGGTTAACACTAAGTCTTGTACTTAGTCTCAAAATAATAGATGCGAAGAAGTTATATGGCATAATGAAAACAAATTGAATAATGAAAGAAAATGTTAAACAAATATAATCTAAACAATGAACTAAAATATGCATAAAAAAGATACGAAATTCACAAACATGTAAGGTGATATCTCAAAAGCAATTGGACCTAGTATATGTAACTAGGATTTTGAAAAATAATATTTTAAAAATTTATAAGAAATTATAAATTTTAATGTGAATTTATGATTTAAATATGTAGGTAAAAATCAATAAAATATTGGAAAGTTTTTGGTTTAAAGGGACCTAGTATATGCGGCTAGGGTTTAGAAGAATATATATATATATATATATATATGTATATATATATATATGTATATATATATATATGTATATATATATATGTATATATATATGTATGTATATATATATATATATGTATATATATATATATAATTTTACTATAGAATTTTAAAAATTAAAATAATTTTTTTATTTAAAAATATAAATGAAAAATTATAAAATTATTGGAAAACTTAGTAAGGAATTTACCCTAGGATTTTTAGGGTTTTTCTGCACAAATGAAGTGAGTCAATTTCATCAAATCATTTAAATATTTGAAGAGTATTGTATTCTTATTACTATTTTAGTTAAAGGCTTGACTTTATTAAATCAGTAAATAATATTTTAATAAATAGAGTACTAATTTTTATAATTTATTCTTCATAGATTTCTAAAAATAGTATTGAAAGAGGAAAATTGTAACTTATATTAAAACTATGTCGATACGACTAAGACATAGGTCGATACTAGCTGTGCAAGATTGGGATAGTGTCATGAACTAGGATTTGGATTTTGTTTGTTGAATGCATAAAATCACCAAAAATAGGACAATTTAAGGTCTAGTTTTATAGTCTAGGTCCTAACGCTATTGTCCAAACTAGTCACATAGATCTAAGTTTTTTGGGTTTTATCCACTATCCCTGTGTGAGTCTGTCTATGAAATTTTAAATCATGAATGTTGAATAATATACTTGTAGATATGATTTAATATCAAACCATAAACATTAATATAACTTGAATAAAAATTGATGAAGAGGGAGGTTAGTGTTTTTAAGATGCATTGAACATGTATCCACACCACTTGTGTTGGTATATTGCCTACATACCAATACTCCAAAGAGGGATCAAGCCATATGTAGTTCTCCCACTTGATGTGCCTTGTGAAATAGTGTTATGTGGATGTAAAAATCCAAACTGAGAGTGCTTGAGGTGGCTAGGGACTAGTGTGAGGGTTTGAATATGCTTATAGTTTTATTGAATGGTTATATGCAGAGAATAGGGAGATTTTCCTTGATAATTTTACTTATATTCTTGATTGCTTTGTAATATCTAATAACCCCTTATAAATAAAATTTAAATGATATTTTATATGGATGTATTGGTTATGGGTTAGATGCATTTGTGCTAGGCTGACACAATGGGGAATAGGAATCAGGAGAAAATGGTCATTTGAGCTCAAAATGTGATTGGATAAGATCACTAAAAATGGGACACCTGAGGGTCTAGTGCTATAGTCCAACCCAATGCTCTTATATTAAAATTTTAGGACATGGGTGGATGGAATAAGCATGGAAAATGGAGCTTGGCTGAGCTAAAATTAGATTACAAAAGTCTACAAACGACTAGGAATAAAAAAAGAGGTTCCTCGAAGGTTCAAGAGAGCATGCAAGAGGGACCTATGTATTTGGTGTCAAAAACCACACCGAAGATACCAATTTTGATATTTTATATGACTATAAAATTATATATATATATACATATATATATATATATATACATATATATTATATATATATATACATATATATATATACATATATATATATATATATATATGTATATATATATATATATATATATATATGTATATATATATATATAATTTTACTATAGAATTTTAAAAATTAAAATAATTTTTTTATTTAAAAATATAAATGAAAAATTATAAAATTATTGGAAAACTTAGTAAGGAATTTACCCTAGGATTTTTAGGGTTTTTTTGCACAAATGAAGTGAGTCAATTTCATCAAATCATTTAAATATTTGAAGAGTATTGTATTCTTATTACTATTTTAGTTAAAGGCTTGACTTTATTAAATCAGTAAATAATATTTTAATAAATAGAGTACTAATTTTTATAATTTATTCTTCATAGATTTCTAAAAATAGTATTGAAAGAGGAAAATTGTAACTTATATTAAAACTATGTCGATACGACTAAGACATAGGTCGATACTAGCTGTGCAAGATTGTAATAGTGTCATGAACTAGGATTTGGATTTTGTTTGTTGAAAGCATAAAATCACCAAAAATAGTACAATTTAAGGTCTAGTTTTATAGTCTAGGTCCTAACGCTATTGTCCAAACTAGTCACAGAGATCTAAGTTTTTTGGGTTTTATCCACTATCCCTATGTGAGTCTGTCTATGAAATTTTAAATCATGAATGTTGAATAATATACTTGTAGATATGATTTAATATCAAACCATAAACATTAATATAACTTGAATAAAAATTGATGAAGAGGGAGGTTAGTGTTTTTAAGATGCATTGAACATGTATCCACACCACTTGTGTTGGTACATTGCCTACATACCAATACTCCAAAGAGGGATCAAGCCATATGTAGTTCTCCCACTTGATGTGCCTTGTGAAATAGTGTTATGTGGATGTAAAAATCCAAACTGAGAGTGCTTGAGGTGGCTAGGGACTAGTGTGAGGGTTTTAATATGCTTATAGTTTTATTGAATGGTTATATGCAGAGAATAGGGAGATTTTCCTTAATAATTTTACTTATATTCTTGATTGCTTTGTAATATTTAATAACCCCTTATAAATAAAATTTAAATGATATTTTATATGGATGTATTGGTTATGGGTTAGATGCATTTGTGCTAGGCTGACACAATGGGGAATAGGAATCAAGAGAAAATGGTCATTTGAGCTCAAAATGTGATTGGATAAGATCACTAAAAATGGGACACCTGAGGGTCTAGTGCTATAGTCCAACCCAATGCTCTTATATTAAAATTTTAGGACATGGGTGGATGGAATAAGCATGGAAAATGGAGCTTGGCTGAGCTAAAATTAGATTACAAAAGTCTACAAACGACTAGGAATAAAAAAAGAGGTTCCTCGAAGGTTCAAGAGAGCATGCAAGAGGGACCTATGTATTTGGTGTCAAAAACCACACCGAAGATACCAATTTTTATATTTTATATGACTATAATATA
The DNA here is from genome assembly GCA_037957365.1 of Torreya grandis. NCBI lineage: Eukaryota > Viridiplantae > Streptophyta > Pinopsida > Cupressales > Taxaceae > Torreya > Torreya grandis. The sequence continues at coordinate 393,589 of JARHVA010008303.1, forward strand.
CTATCCCGCTTGCACTACCAGTGATTCTATCTGCCTTTGAGTAAATCATTGTGTTTTCATCCATTTAAAGGTTGATGATTATAACCACCTTTGGTCAAATCATTATCCTTATTATGTGAATCTGATGCACATTTTCATTGTGATAATGCTTATAATTTCCTTTGGTAAAACCATTACCTTTATCTACCCAATTGGGGCATATTTTTATTCTACCAATGATTATAACCACCTATGGGAAAATCATTATATTTCTATCTTAATCCTTTTTTAATGATTATAACCATTTTTTGGAAAATCACTACCTTTTTTGTTCTACTTTAGCCGATGATTATAACCGTATGTGGGCAAATTATCATGTCTATCTACCCAATCGAGGTAGCTTCATATGCCATTAATTATAACTACCTATGGGAAAATCAATATTTTTCACCCCATTTTATATGTTTGATCTAAACATTTTCTCCTTTCAATGGATATATTGTTGATACCTTTGCCAACCGCTCTTTTGAGGGGCATCTATAGATCATCCATTGTCATTGAAGTTGTAGGCATACATGACCTTTTATTTCTTTGAGAAGATGTTATTGTTCCTATAGCTTTAAAAACCTTCCTAAACAAATGTAAAATGTAGATCGTTAAAACTAGCCACCAATGGCCTTCGACTGATCTTCAGATCGATTCCTATCAACTATTGCAAATTAAGCTTAGAAATCACTAAACATCCCAAATTTACTTTTTCATCATTTTTAAAAACATAGAATCACATTTCAACCTCCCTATTCTAGGTATATTATTGTATGCAATCATAACCTCTCATAGATTCATCTATAATCACCTTATAGTATCACAACAATTAATTTGGGCCATGGACCTATTAAATACAACACATAAACAAAAATCAAACCTTCAAAGAGATAAATGGCTAATCATAATTAATTAATAAGATAAACTAAATTAAATACTTAGTTTTATTATCCATGTAAAATTAATGAATAAATAAAAAGTAAATTCAAAAATATGAAATAAACTAGTTTTTCATGATTACCTTTGTAAGTTGTGAAGCCTTTTGGAAAATATCCTAAAAATGAGACGCATGACTATTAATTACAAATCATTATTACTTGAAAACTATTAACTCTACTAGGGTTATGTTGACTCACTTAGGCTTGGTTTGAACCCATTCCAAGACTAAAATCCACCTTACCTCACCTTGGGTTGGGGTTAGTTCCATTTTCTATAAATATAAGCCACCACCTATTTAATTTGTAATCTTGCAAATCATAGAGTTAAAATGTAGGTTTTGTTAGATGAGATTCATATCAATAATATTATAATACCAAAATATTAATCCAAGCCACACTAAGACAACCCAAACCATAATGGTGCCAAGGAGAGAAGGAACTACACAAACTACATTGCCAAATACTCTTTTAAGCACAAACCGAGCAAGCCACCCAATAATGCATATGGAGCTCTCAAAGAAGGTAACATATTTGATGTGTTTTGAATTTTAGTTGTGATTCTAATTGTATTTTTTCATCAATATCACCCCTAATATCTAGGGTAGTAAGTGTTAGTATAAGTATGTTCATTTTGAGTTTTATTGCTTAAACTAACACTTGATTTAACCTTCCTTTTTGGATTCCTATGATTAAAATATTTAAATTTTTGAATTTTTTTTTACGTTTTTTTTATAATGGTTATATTTTTATCTAATGATATTTTTGGGTTTTCCCTTAATTATAGTTGGGTTGCATGTAGTTATTTTTTTCCATGCCCTATGTACACCAACAAAGGAATTTCTAGTATTGAAGGCCATTCTCGCTAGTTATTTATAATTATTTGTTACATCATATATAAATACAAGTTTTAAAATAGAGCTTATGTATTTATCACTATATTTGTCAATATCTCTATATTACATCTTAAAATATTTTAATTATATTTCCCTAAGTGATACAAGTTAATTAACTATTCATGTTTTTTGGATTAAATTAAAATGTGAGTTCCATCTAGCGTTTCAATTTTTATAGGATACTTTGCTCTTTTTTTTAGTAGAAATAATATTTTTATTATATTTGATTCAAATATAACTTAGTCTTTAAATATACATCATTCAATAAATTTGACTATTGGTTAAGTTTACATCTAAGTTATGGATTAAAAAATAAACCATTTATTACACTTTACCACATTTATATTTCTCAATATTTAATTGTGAATGTAGAAGTTAGACAATATATTATTATTTACCACATTTATATTTTTAAATCTTTGAGGGATTAATATGTAATATAAGTAAGCCTACCCTTTGATAATATAATTTCATTTTATTTATACTTACCTTCTGGATGTAGAAATTGAACCATTTATTATTCTTTACCACATTTATTTTTCGTTGATCCATTAATACTTATCTTGGTTGAAGGGTATTTATTTGACAATGTAACTAAATGTACTTATTATAAAAATCATCTTATACCATTAGGTATGATTTCATAACAATTTGGAAATGTTTGTTTTATTGTTTTTAGAGACTTAGTGAGGAAATGGAATTAGAATTTGACAATTTTAGACGAGTTTAATTGATTTTAAAATATTTTGTTTTAGTTTTACCATTTTCTCATATTGTAAAGTTTTTAATTATAATTTGATGATTTTAGACAAGTTTAATTGATTTTACATTTTTTTTAAAAAAAATTATACCATTACATATGATTTCACAAACATTTAGAAATATTTGCTTTGTTGTTTTTGGATACCTAGTGACAAATTGGAATTAGAATTTATTGGTAGAAGAATGTATTGTTGAGCATCATATTTAATGAGCACATGCAACTACAAATAAATTGTAATGAATTTTAATAATACATTTTTCTAAACACTAATATGAAGTATTTGATAAAATAATATAAAAAGTATTTTTAATATTTTGTCAATCATAAAAATAAAAGTAATAATATAAATTACGACTCCTTTATTCTATGAGAACCTTTTTATTACTATTTTATTTTTTAAATAATTTAAATAAAATAAATTATTGAAACTCATAATATATAATATAGAGCATAAACTATACAAAATTTAAATGAAAAGCAAATATTGATTGAACTTGCTAACCATATTAATAACCAAGCAAAGGGAAAATATAATGTATTCAAATAATTTTTTGATATGTACTATTCACTTACTACGTAACTTCATGACTCAAGAAATAAGTGGTCAAAAAATGCATGGATGCTTCTAGTGAAGCTTAGACAATTGCGACAACTAACACTATCTACTATTTTATTACGTTGTCACCATTATATGTGATATTCTATTCTACCACAAAATGGTGTGCATACCTTTATAGATAATACTTTTATGGTCTCTTGAATTCAATCATGTGTGAATATTTCAATTTCATGACTCTTTTTTTTGAAACTATAATTTTACTTTTGATAGTAAATTGAATTGGAAAAATTGGTTAAAAATATAAGTTGGATAGTTTTAATTAAGTGCAAGTATTAAGAGAGGGAAACTAGTTAAGACCTATCTCTAACTTCAATACGGCAAGAATTCAACAACCTAAATCGACACATAGCTATTTCATCAAAAAATTAACAAATAATATTTATAGATTGATTTCTTTAGTTTAACATAGGAAAAATATAATTTAATTTCTTGTCATAATCCAAATTATTTGCATATAATAACAAGGAAGAAAGATCACATAACTCCTATAGGAATTTATCAGACTTTTGACTTTAAATTGATAGCATAACACTCTTTTACAAATAAGAAAGATGAAAACAACATAGTTCTCATCTGACATCTAGTCCACCAGTAGATATCCCACCAAGGGGTCAAAAATGGATGTCTTGTGGGTGATTCATAATGTAACCGCCACAAGGAAAGGGCCAAACATCA
>JARHVA010008303.1:402500-410000 GCA_037957365.1 Torreya grandis
AGTGGATCTACACTACACTTTTCAATATGTGAAAGTATGTTTGTATTATGCTCTTGAATATGAGCAATAAGTGTATTTTCATTGTGATATTTAATAGGTAAAATAAACATATTTTTATTTTTATCATGATTAAGTGAAAATAAAAAGCCACATTGGTGGTGGGGTAAGAGTAGGAATTACCACTGACTATAAAGGGTAATCATATTGAATTCCTATAACTTTGAACAACTTATTACAATGTATAAATTTGAGATGTTGTAGTTTTGATGGTATTTCAAAAATATCATGTTTCAATGGTTATTATAATAAAATATTAAATAAACCCATGCTTGGTAAGACTATGAATATATTAGGTGATGTTATTAAATAAACTCAAACAGATAACACTATATGCCAAATAGTATCCTATGTATTTCTATTAAATGCCTAAAATATTCTTGTTGTATCTTGTAAATATTATTATGTGTGCCCCATAGTTTGAATAAGTGTCATTATACATGTGTTTTCACCTAACCCATTATCAGTCATGACACTATATATGGGTTATTTTTTGATATAAAATTGAAGAAAGAGTACATGTTTGTCTGAACAATCATAAAAAATATCACTATCATCAAATGTGATCATATGCCATAACATTATTGTTTTTGTAGATATTTCAATAATATCATACAATTAATATCCATATGTTAAAGGATGATGATGTAAATTATATGCATGATGTACCTTTAAATTATCTATTGTTTCTCTTGTGCCATAGTTTAGAAATGCATTAATTAATAGGTTTAGCTTTGTATTATCATTTTTTTTGTCTATATTCCTCTATAAGTGTGTTTAGCCCAACATTATTATCATCATTAATATATTATATCTTATTCCTTAACTTGAAACACTTTTTAAATAATTTTACAATACATCTGTGGTAGTCGTAATATGTGTAACTATTGAATCCCTTGTGTTGAGGCTAGTCATATAAACATATAATGGTGGAGCGAGAGATATGAGATTGCAATCATTTAATTTTTGTAGCAAGACTTCAATAGGTTGTGGTAAATTTTCAAATTGTCTCCTTGGTGGAGCTATCAATCAAATCTTATTTATTTTTTGTGATATTTAATTAACCATTCCTTTAGATTCATTCCTATTTTTATTAGATTTGACCTTATAGTTTGGTTAAGTTTGAAACTTGGCATTTCAGGTATACGAAACACTTGCTTCATATTTTAGTTTGTTCAAAGATATGATCTTGACTTATCTTTCTTTGAATATATAACATAAGTCATAAAATATTTGAAGTTTTTGAACATGATAGACTCATGGAGTTGTAATAGCAAACTTTGTGTGAAGATATCTCTTAATTCATTATTTGTAATAGTTTTCTTCTCATTTTAGGTATCATAATTTCATATTTAAGAACAAATTCATTTATTTGATCATTTTACGATTGATTCATTTTTTTTATTTGTACATAATATAGTTTTTCACTAATGTTTTTAGAGAAGTGTTCTAGATGTTGATTTTCCAAAGATTTGAATTATTTAACCAATTATAAGGAATGATCATATAACAATTATAAAACATATTTTTTGAGGGTTCTTGAAAATATCTATGTTAATAATTTTTCAGTGTAATCATAATCCAAGCATGTTCAATGGAATGATGAAATATATTGTTTGGGACAGCGTTTAACTTCATAGAGTGTTAGCTTGGGAATTAAAAATATTATTGTTAATGGGAAATAGTATATCTCAAGTGACAAAGGATTATGAATCAATGTATGGGATTCCATTAAATAATTATCTTTAGAGACACCTTTCTCTAACTAGAATACGTTAAAGTGTAAGGTTATAAGAGATATCTCAATAGACTATTCAATAATTGAGGTTCGTGGTGCACAATTGTTAGTATTCAAAGGATGTGTGTATGGTTTTTGTGTATAAATAGGCATATGAATATATTTAAAAACACGTGAGATTTCCATACCAAGGGATGACACAGCATATGTAACTAGGGGTGTTGATTTAGAAATATAATCATTAGTAGAAATTGAAACACCTAAATTGGAAGTGGAAGCATGAGATGATTTACTTTGTTCATATCTTGCAATGTATGGTAATGTGTCAATATTATGCAGGTTGGCATTAATTTATTCATTGGATTTTTTATCATTAACTTCATCCACTTTCTTCGTATTAGTTTTATTAGTCTAAATAGTAATGATAATTCCATAAATACATGTGTATTATGTGTTATAACCTTCCCAATGTAGAAATATTATAGTTCATAAGTCATACCTAATTTTATAAATATTTGACTAAATAGTTCTTATATCTAAGGATCATTATTAAGAGCATAAAATTTGAGTAAGGCTTGAAATTGTATGTTATTTATATTAGCTTTTTTATCATATTTGAATTTAATTAATGTAAATATATAATTAATCCAAATTATAACCCATAAACTAACAAAGAATGTAATGATGAAATTCATTAGATGAATCAAGAGGTAGAAACAATTGATAGTTATCATGATTTTAATTTAAAATTTTAATTTTGAATTTTCAAATGGATTTAAAGGTATAACTAGACAAGTTGTGTTTACTTTTAGTCTCTCAAATATATTGATTCTAGTTTTAAACTAGTGAATAAGGACCAAAGGGCACAAACTAAAAATTATTATACCATATTGTAGATAAAATATACCATCTCTAGGGTATGTTGAGACTAAATTCACATAGATAAACTTCTTAATAGTTCACTTCAATAACAAAAGGATGAAAGCTTACTATCATTGAAAATGAAAACATTGGGAATTTATAATATATCATGAGGTAATTGAAAACTAGGATCAATATACAATATTTTCTAATCAATTGAGTATTGTGGTATTACCACTAAAACAATGGCTCAGGTAAAAATGAAGACTTCTGTGCATAGAACTATAGATCATATAAGTTTTAAAACTATCAAAGTACAAATTCTAGGAGAGTAAGAAAATAAAGAAAAATACAATGAAATTTAAAAATCAAATTAAATGAATTTTTTTGTATTAAAATTATAATTAAATAATTCTATAAAATGTAGAGGTTCACTAATTTTTTGTTACACTATTTTTTATTTAACAACTAATATGTTGTTAAGTAGGTATAGAACATAAGAGATATTAGAATTCTATAAATATACAATTATAAATAATTTTGATCTATAAATTATTAAATATAGAAAATATATTGTTTAAACACTAGGAAGAGAAACAAATAGCCTTGATCTAGTTCTTCACTGATTATTTTGGATATATTACAATGGAAATAAATAAAATGATAAATTTTGACTACTTAGAATAAATAATAAAATATGAAAATATTTATGGATAGGTCCATGCTATCTAGACAACACAAGTTAATTATTTATGTTAGCCAGGCAAACTTATCTCTTTTAACTGAGACTTAAATATCACACTAAAAGATAGATAAAAGAAGAAATATGATAGGGAAAGATTAGGAACAAAACTTGAGAATATTATTGGACATTACCACGATCCATGGAAAATAATATATGTTATTCACATCTATTATATATGTACTTGTATGCATTGTCTAATGGAACTATAAAAGCTCTACCTTATGTGTCTATGCCTATTGAGAAAGTTTATATGTTGTAATTATGATATGGAAACATGCATACTACTATTTTTATCCTTTTTGAATTGGAAATCATACGAGTCTTCATGAGATCTATGACTCTAAAAAAAATAAGAGGGTATTCTAATGGGATGATATGATCCAAATCACACACTTTATTATTTATCATTGCATACATATTTAGATAATCCAAAGAGGGAAATCAAGAACACGGAGTTATCTCACCTAGGTTGATTATGAAAATTTTCTCCTTGACTATTTGTATGTAACTATGAATATGGTTGTAATATATGTCAATGATAAATCTTATGTTAATTTGATATGTGTAATATTTGAGTTGTGACTGCTCTTTTTAAATGATCTTGAATTTTGGAAGAATGGGGTAGATTTTGTCAATATAAAATAGTGTATAAGTGTCAAATATATTTTCCCATGTTATCAATAGTTAAATGACTTTGATTTTTATTTTTAGTCAAAAACTTTTGACAAATTCCTTTAGATGACATTGTGAAACATGTGAGAAGTCCTAAAAGAATATTTAAAACTTTAGAAATTAGTAGTTACTTGGTATGAGACATGACTTTGTTGGGTGGACAAATCTATAGTAGTGAACTTGTTTGAGAGGATTAAGGAATTTTTTCTTATATGGATACATTATTAAGGTTGTTTAAATAAGTTTGAGAATTTTAATTTTAATTTTTTGAGTTGTAGATATGGTTAATGGTGAATCAAGATTACATAAAGACAAATGGATTAAAGGAATGGTGAATAAGATTAATCTATTTTGGAACAAATAAAATGGCTTAGGATATGTGAATAATTATAATTTTAAAGTACCTATGACCATATATATGTATCTACAAATTGTTTCAACATCATGACTTAGATATGGATCTAATAATATGACATAAAAACATTGTTAAACTCATAAATCTTCTTCGAGACTTGTTATAACAAATTATAAAATTATCTATCTTTATTTGTTTATTGGATGTTTTTTCATATGCCATGGGTTATCCTATATTATAAATTTGATGTATTTAAATATTTATCTCCTACTCACATGGATAAAATAAGTGGCAAAACCATTATCTCAATCACTATGGCTAAAGACCGTGGCATTCACTTATAACACACCATATATTTTAGTCAATTTTCTCTTTTTATCTTTCATTTATAATTTTTTTGTCTTAAAATCCACTCTATGTTTCTTCCACCTACTCACCCTTTCCTATTTTTTGGTATTAAACCAACCATATTTAGTATTCTTACACAAAAGGGTCCTCTACTAGGTACCCATTATTTGGGCATATCCTTCCACATCTTTCAAATGGTTATCTTCTTAGTATTCTTCCTTATTTATATGAAATGATATCTACCTATATTTGACCACCTATAGAATGATGCTACTTATTTAATCTTACTTTCACTTGTGGGATTATACCCACTATCATCTGACCACCTCATCCTAAAGACTTCTTGGCTTTGTTTAATAACTATCTAACCTTTTTTTATTCTTCATTCTATAACTCTCATTTTTCTATATCTCTTATTTATTTAAGGTTTCAATATATTCCTCTATTTTTTTAATTTATACCGATATACTACTTGTGGATTCTACATTAATAATAATCTTTAAAAATGATTCTTCTTTCTTTGTCTCTTCTCATACTCTAGTTGATGTTAAAATTAGTTTATCTTCCTAGATTTATTTATTAAGTTTATAGTTTATCACTTCTATCTTCACCTCTTCACTTTGGGAAGACTATTTTAATTCATCCTCTATATCCATATTTACATCTTAAACATAAGTCATAAATTAGTTTAAAATTGAGACTTCATAGTATACATAGGTGCTTCCTCCATTTTCACACTTTTAATTTTACTTCCTCCAAGAATTGGTTCCACAACAAATTAATAAGTATTACTTATCCTTATATCATTTCTCATCTATCCTTCTGACAATTCCTCTTTCTCTTAGTCATTTATAATCTTGTTTTAATCAACACCTGATCAATTAAATTTTCCTTCATGTCCCTCCTTTTTTAATTTTATGTCACATGAGTGACATGATTCACCTCCCCAATATTTTCCAATTTATCTTCATTTTTATATCTCTCCCACATAAATATAATACAAGTGATATCTCTATTTCTACAATCTCTCCTACATATGAACGTGTTGGACTAAATAAAAAATTGTCTTATTTTATGTTTGATCATTCATTTCTAGTCCTGCACATAAATAATCCACATTAAATGGATAAATATATCCAAAACATAATTTTACAATCTCATTTTCATGATTTAAAGACATGGTGTTTAATTATTCTCTATACTTCACATTTTCCTCACATCTTTCACTCATAATATGGACTCCCAAAGTCCCATTATTAATATCCTCCATGGTTATTTTCAGATCACTATCCACCTAATTTAATCCTTCATATACTTGTTATTCAACCATATTGTTATCTTATTCATTCACTTACACCATGTTTACCTCTATTCTTTTCTCTATGCAAACTAGATATTGTTTGTTATCCTCAATGTTTATTTCCCACAAAATATAAATATTATTTACATTACCTTTATTCTTTAGTGATGACTTATCCCATTTAAAAATATGGTATTCCAAAATTTCGTTCTTGTCACCAAATAATGGGTCTCAACTTTCTAGAAAATAAACTTTCACCTCCACATCCTCTTACTTGAATATATCTACCTTTATGGGTTGCTCACAAATTTATTTATCTTAGTTGTTCTTGAAAATTTTATTTTGCTTCTCACTTGTTCATATCTCTTTTATTTTTATTTTAAAATTAATTTTATTCCATTCACTCTATTGAAACATAGATTCTATCACAGCTACTTAACAAATTATAATTATTTATGTAATTCAAACAACATTAAATACACACAAATACATGAATCTTATTCACAATCCATCCAATATATTTATATATATGTGGGTTCAATCCTATATTTTCCATTTTCATTAAAAATTATTTATAAAATTCAAATGTTTAAGCTACTTCAAATATAATTCAAATTGTCTTCATTTTGTGATAATTATTTTTGATCATTTTGGACAAGAATACACTAGGCAGAAAAGTGAACTTTTCACTCCTATCCACTTAAGTTAACCCCATATTGTGATAAATAATATTTAGTTTCCAAAATTTAAATATTCCTTTTGGGTCTTCATACACATTTCACATGGTAGCTAATTGAAATTGTAAAAATATTCAATTATAAATACACACCGAATTCCATTCATCTTCCCCACTTTATACAAATAAAAATCAAGTTCACACATTATTTCGTAGTGATAAAGTCTATTTTATTCTCTCCAAGTTTAATATCACTTAGAAAGAGGAGTCATAACCCAATTCAAGAGAATTCAAAAGCAACTCAAGATATGTCATTATGTAGTATCAAATCCATATTTATAAATGCATACACATATTCAAGGAGTATAGTTACACATTCACTATAGGTGGGATACCTAATTATGATTGATTACCATTCGTATATTAATAGATACATATGTAGAGATCTATCATTAAGTGGGTGATTGAGGTTAACTATGCCCATTACAATCCTCAGTTATTTGTAGTTTTTCAAACTATCAAAGTGACGTTCATAAAATATAAATATAACAAAAAAAATTATTTATTAATTTTAAAATATAAATATAAATATATCATATTTATTAGTAGACGTAATAGTTAATAGGGACAAGTCTATTGTAAATAGACTAGACCAACCTACATTGTTGTCCACTTATAATAGTCATGTCCAAGAGTATTATATGATTCTTCGTCTAATATTTAATCTCAAAAATTATATTTCTTTCTA
>JARHVA010008303.1:412500-415000 GCA_037957365.1 Torreya grandis
CAACTCTCACTTTTATATGTAGAGTACTTTGTAAACTATTTGAAGGGGTGGAACTACTAAATGTGGCTCTCTACATAAAAAAGGTGCAACCATGGGAATTGAGTGTCACTAGACTCTAATGTGGCCCTCTTGTAACATGAATAAAAATCACACAATTTTAGAGAGATCTAGACTCTATTCAAAACTTTTTAAACTTTTTAATTTGAAAGAAATTGAAATTTCCATGTAGTAACTTTAATATGAATTAATATCATGCCCATTGTACTCTATTTTATGTTTAATTTCCTTTTTAATTTTACAACTATTGAAACCTTTGAAATTTGAAACTTTTAAACTTTGATTTTTTTTTTTAAATTTCCATATAGTAACTTCAACATGAATCAATATCATTCCCCATGTACTACATTTTTTGTTGAATTTACATCTAAACTTCAAAATTATTGAAAACCTATACCTATTTGAGACTTACCACTTTATCATTTTAGGGATGAATGCATATTATATGTCATATGCCCCCCTTTGTCTGGAAAGTTTGAATATGTTCCAATTTTTCAAAACTATACATTGCCATAAAAATAAAATTTTCCTCATGAGTACTTTACTTCTCAATACAATCCCATTTTGATAACCCCATATTTATATTAGGAATATATCATAAAAGTCACTTTGCTCAAAATAAGAGTTATCATTTTAGGGATATATCATGTAGTATCACTTTGAATTAGTTTAATCATTTTAATTACATTGCATCATAGTATTGAATATATATTAAAGAGATACATGATTGAAGCATATAAGAATCATGTGCATGATATGTATCATGGAAAAAAAGTAAGAATAAAGAGTAGGAATAATGTATTATAAGAATCATGGCATCATCTGAATAAGTAAAAACATACAAGCATTGTCATAAAATGTTATTTAATTTTCACATAATATCATACTTAAGGCCATAAGTATACATACAAGGTACTTGTGAATGTAAGATAAACATACAAAGTGAAGGGCCACATGAAAATGGCATACGAATGCCACATAAGAAGCAGTTTGAACATACAAGGTCAAGGGCCACACACAATAAGTAATGCCTAATATTCTCATTAAATAAATCAATAAACAAGCATAAAAAAAAAATGAAATTAGATTGTATCCATGTCATTATTATTATATAAAATTATCATGTATGACACAAACCCTTTTTTGTGAAAACCAACATTAGGTTTTTTAAATAGGGGTTTGTGAAATACAAATCCTTCAGGAATAGATCTTAATGAATAGACCTTATAATAAAGTGTTTGATCCCTTGATTTACATATTAATATTAGGGTGTATAAGTGTATTGACATACTCTTATAAATTATGGCTTAAATATATGTGTTCACAAGTCATCTTTCTCATAAGACTAACTACATAAGACTCACTCATAAGAGTTATTATTTCGTAAAAGAATAGTTTACATGCAACTATATAATTCAAGGTTTGTTCTCAAAACTCAAGGATTCCTCCTTATTAATAACATGATTAAATAAATTCCCAAAGGATAAAATAATATGAATATACTTAAGCATCTTAATTGATTAATAAAATATCATTAACATGTGTTCATTCCATAATAAAAAATAAACTTAGCATTAGTATAATGTTATTCTTAATATCACAATGCAACATATACATATAACTTAAGTGACATCACCCACTAAACATGACGTTATCTCTTAATTACTTACATTTGTCATGCATATTAATAACATATTACAACAAGATACCTCTTGCATAATAATCATAAATTCACAATCAAATGAAAATAACAATATCTTATGAAGAATGCTACCCAATAGAATCAATTAGATTCAAAACAATGGTCATAGCATATTATATACAAATTCAACATAGAAGGAACCATTTTTTTTTATACATATTATAAAAAATTATTATATTCACAATCTTTATAATGAAACTCCTTAAGATAATTTCCATTAGGGTACCACCATAGTTGTACCTCTCAAACTATCCACTTAATTGAGTGTTAAACAAATAGGTTTTATTTTATTAATTAGAAATAATGTAGAATATTAAAATAAAATAAAAACTCTCCTCAAATGTGACATGTTATTATCACATACATTTTGTTTTTGATGGTCCAGTAGTCTAAAAATTCAATTTGTTGCTTTACTAATTTCGATCTTCTTCATTAAACAACATAAGTATAACATTGTGCATATACTGACTCGATATTCATAAGATTAAGACTTATATTAAAATATATTTCATAAAGTCTCATTTCCCATAAATGGTAACATGCAATTTAATTATAAAAAATTAAAAATTGAAAACCAACAACCATGTTTAATATTTCAAGGACACGGGAACCATTATCAATTATATTGACACAACTTAAGTGTCATAAGAAACAAAGTGGACATCATGGTGAAATGGAACAAGTTGATTGAAAAATAAATATGAATGAAACCAAAATAGTTCCCCTAATGTGTTAATTAAT
>JARHVA010008303.1:420000-422500 GCA_037957365.1 Torreya grandis
ATCCTCCTCATATCGATGAGGATAATAACTACTTTACCTGTAACTAGGTCCATCTATCACTCTTCCACGACATGAGTCACCCTATATAATTATTACTAATTCCCATATTCATCTTATCTATACCTTTCCCCTATAGGATGTATTCCTACATGCTCAATCAGAAGCAACTAGGGTTTACACTTGTGATACTCTAAGGGATAAAATTACTAGTATGATCAATATAATATTGGATTTACATATTCAAAACTACTTATTAAGTGAAAATGTCACATTATTTTAAAATCACATTACATGTACATAGTCTTCAAAATATGTTATTGTAAACCATGTATATGCATCTACAGTTAGAAAAGTAATGCCTATCACTCTTTCATGTCTAAATCATAATGTAAAAAATAATTCATCTATTATAAGTGATTAAAAAATATTACAAGGGTAGAATAAGAGACCTAGTGAGATACTAATGGAAATTATTAAAGCTAAGTTGATCAACCTACATCCTCTACACCCAGTGAGGAGATATAGATATTATTATGCATATCATTAAATGTATGGGAACCAAAATGATTCCTGTTTCACATTGAAAAGGAAAATACAATAGATAATGGATACAAATGACTCAAATAATGACACATTATTCAAACAACACACAATGACATATCTAAAAATTCAAAAAAGGTCAAATTCACATATAGTACAAAAGTGGTTACTAAATGATAACTCATAACCAAAAGATGTTCACAAAACATAATCAGAGAAAAAAATATACAAAAATAATAGGTAAACAAAGTAAAACATGTAAATATACCTCTCTAAAATGAGGCTCAAATTTCAAAGCAGTATGGGTTTGGTAAAAAATATCTACAATAGTTTGATTATCATGGCCAAGGTTTGGGAAAGTGTGTTCAAGGCATCACTTCGATTATAGAATTTGATAATGTTGGTGGAAAAGGTCTGGGATTTATTAAACATACTAAGTCAAATAATTCACATATATTGTTTATCAAGGTAAAAAATCTAGATACAAAGGAAATGTTACAAAATGAGCAAGAACCTAAGTTGTAAATTCAGAATCATGTTAATCCAACAAACATTCTTTGAAAATGATTTCTAAGAAAAGAGCCTTTACAACATCATATATCTAAAATAAGAATAGTTTCAAAGGGAAAATCACAATCAAGACTCCAAATAACAATTTAAAATGGTGAACTTCATAGAATGAGGCAATTCCTTCTACCATTCTAGGTTATTATGATTATCATGATTTCGATGATGAACAATACCCATATTCATACTGTAACACCATTCAAATCTATCATAGCAATCACACTGCATAAGATATTACCATTCTTATTTTTGACATAGACCACATTGATTGTGAGTCTTCCATGATACTCATTGGTTACTATTATTCCTCCCTTCTTGTACATATTTTCCTTCTTTATTCTTGTATATATTTTCATTTTCATATTGCTTGTACATAACTTATATTTATAAAATACAAAAATTATATACTATTGGAAAAAACACAAAAAATTTACTTAGAAAACACAAAATTATAGATTGGATGCATTTCAATGTTTACACTTCTTATATTTTCCATTAACTATATATGTTACCTATCCTAGTATAGTCAGTTTTATCATAAATACATGCTTTACTCATTATTCTCGAATGCTTGTAGATTGCTATAGGACTCAAGTCCACTACACTAATCTAGATTTGTTATTATCTACCCTCTAGAGGCATATACATCGATACGCAGCTTCATCATTTAACACATTCTCAAAATTAGGGGAGCCCTATACATTGTTTTTACTAATAGGTTCTATCTTTATATACTCCACATCATAGATTTAACATTGTTATATCTTGATATTGATCATGCTGCACTTACTCATATTTTATCTAGATGTTACTACTTTAGACTCAGCATATGTACATCTTGACTCTTACAGATATTTTTATTATATTTTCATGCATACTTTCATTTCTAGTTTATATTTGATTGTATCACTATGCTTCTTCTATTTGAGGGCATTTGAAAATGGCATTGCTCTTACGCTCTATGCTACTTATTTTTACTATATGTATGCTTTGGACATGTGCCCATGTCCTTGTGTGTGCCTTCCCTATTGTCTATGTGGACATTTTAACATGTTCTTGCATGTCTTATTTTATCATATTTAGTGACATATACCCATATCCCTTGTATTATGGCCCCTTGGCCTACTTTTTGTGCCTCATGTGTGTTATATGTATGTTTTATTGTAGGCATCATGGTCATGACACTGGTCTTTTGCTTCTTACACACTCCAATTTTAGATGACATGAGGTACCTCATAGATCTCCCCTTCCTATTTGCCTATCATGATGGACATCATGCCCCACCCCCTAGATAGTTCCTCAATTTTCAGTCATATTTGTTGTTATATATTTTTATAATATCTTTACACCCTTTTGAATGTTAGATATGACATATATCATAAATTTCAAATTT
>JARHVA010008303.1:427500-490000 GCA_037957365.1 Torreya grandis
CCTAACTCTGAAATATTGAAATCACTAAATATGACATCAATAATATATATCAAATAAATATCCAAATAAACATAAATGAGTAATCAACTAGAAGGCCATCTTAAGGAAATTCCACTGAATATAATAATGTATCATATTCATATTATCATAACATCATAATAAGTTAAGACAAAAAAGGTCTGATAAAGCTAAAATGTCATCATAAAATGATAATATAATAATGTAAAATCAAAGCTCTCAATAAATAATAGTTTTAAAATGAGTTCCAAAAATAGGTTGTGAATCATCTTCCACATAATTAGAAGTCATCTTGGTGTCTATGAAAACATATGAGGATAGTTCCCTCTAAAAAAACCAAAATATTTCCATGTAACATTCCTTTTAATGAGTGGGTCCCATTAAACAAATAACTAATGTGTGTCAAATTTTCAAAACTTAATACTATGATGGTCCATGATTCTTATGTGTTTTAGTTATATCTTCTCCTCTTTTATAACCTGAATGTTCTTCCAATCTAAAATATGAGTGTCATTAGAAATATATTTTCTAAGAAAAGCAACATGGAAAAAATTACGAATCCTAGAAATAGAAAGAGTAAGGGCCAGCTGATATCTACAAGTTTGATCTTATCAATGATATCAAAATGTCCAACATAGCATGGAGCTAAATAATATGATTTTTCAAATTTTGTTGAACTTTTATGAGGTATAAATCTCAAAAAAAACTTTATCACCCAATTTGAATTTACAAGGTGATATTTTCAGATCTACATAATTTATTTCTCTATCATATGTTTCTTCTATAGTTTATTAATAAGTGCCATTTGATTATCATAATATTATAGTATATTAGGTCAATAAACAACCCTATTTTACTTATCCCATCCAAGAGGAGTTCTACATTTTTTCCCATACAAAGATTCAGAAAGAACCAAATTTATCATAGAATGATAAGTCTTATTATAATAAAATTTAACTAAATCAAGATACTCTTCCCATTTAGACTATTAATCCATCACATTCATTCACAACATGTCTTCTACAATTCTATTCAATATTTTAGTTTAACAATATGTTTTTGGGTAGTACATAGAACTAAAGTTCAAGTAGTTTCTAAATGTTGTGGTCAAAGTTTACAGAAACCTTGACATGAAAAACTTATCTTGGTATAAAATAATTAATTTAGGAATGGCATGCAATTGAAAAAATTATTTTATAAATCTTATTGTAAAAAATAAGCATCATCTATTAGATTTCCAATAATAAAATGACCCACTTTGGTCAACCTTCTAATTAAAATTGTACCTGTATCATTTTTATTATGGGATTTAGGTATCCGAAAGATAAAATAAAGTGATATTACAACCCAATTATCTTTGGCCACCTTGTGAGGGTATAATAGATATCCATCATGGCAATGCTCATCCTTAACTTGTTATCATTTTAATAATTTGGCCATGAACGTCGCCACAATCAAGTTTGATTCGTATCCAAAATTAATAGATTTTTAAGTCATGTGTGATCTTCATGACACCAGGATGAATATAATGAGGTGTTGTATGCATTTATTTTAGGACTTGACTATTTAAGTCCTTAATTTTATGCACATAAATTCTATTGATGCCTTAATAGGCCATCATTTTCAATTTAAAATCATCAAAATACTTTCTTATAGGATCGTCATCCAAAAGTACTCTTACCTTGTTGTACTACTTATAAAAAATTTATTGTTTTATACAACATTTATAAAATAAAACCTAGCAAAATAAATTTTAGCAAGGTACGTGTGTCTATTGAGTCCATTTGTAACATGATTTTCCTTTCATTTAACATATGAAATTTCCATATCAAATTTACTTTAAAATTCTAGCCATCTAAGTTGGCATGCATTTAAGTCCTCTTGGGAAAATAAATGCTCTAAGATATGGTGATCATATTTCACATTGAAATGTTTCCCAAAAGAAAATGTTTCCACTACTTTAAGGCATGAATTATGGTATTAACTCCAATGTCATGAATAAGATAGTTCATGTCATGATATTTGAGATTCTATGACTCAAAATTCACCATTTTCACATCTTGGGTCGTAATTCCACTAAAATATTACTTGGAAGAATCCACCCAAACCTTTAAATTACCATTTGGACTAGGTACAATAAGTGTAGGTGTTATATTCAATAGCGATTTATGTTTATAAAACACCTCGTAATAGAGGGGTGAAAAAATAAATTTCTCTCATTTATGCTACATAGACATAATGGAGTTGGTTATGTTGTAAATAAATTATACAAACTTGTAGTAAAACCTAACCAAATCCATACAACTGCATACTTCATGTACATTAATATGAGTAAACCACTCCTAAATTTCCTTGATCTTGTCTAGATCAGTAATAAAACCATATTAGAGATGATATTCCAAATATATTGGATATTAGGATGGAAATAAGTACATTTAAATAACTTTAAAAAAAACTTATGTTATCTTAAACTTTATAAGACTAGCTTCAAATGTTATTCATTTTGATCTGTGTTTTTAGAATAAATCAAAATATCATGAAGGGAAACTAGCACAAATTTATATAGGAAATACCATAAAATGTTATTCATTAATTTCATGAATGCATTTGGTGCATTAGTCCATCTAAAAGGCATCACAGTGAATTCATAGTCACCATAATGAGTCTAGAAAGCAATTTTATGAATGTCTTCCTCATTGATTCTCAGTTCATGGTGTCCTGATCTTAAATAAATTTTGGAAAAGATAACTAGTCCATTCATTCGCTCAAACAAAATGTCTATCTTTGGAAAAGGATAATGATTCTTGATCGACACTTTATTAAGCATTTGATAGTACACAAAAGTCCCAATGTTTTGATCTTGTTATTCATTAAGATAATTGGAGTAGCCTAAGGAGACACACTTAGCCTTATACTTCCATTTTCCAAAAGTTATTGTAGTTAAACATTTAGTTTTATAAAGTCAGAAACAATGATTCTATGGGGAGATTTAGAGGCAAGTAAAACCTTTGATATGCTATCAATTGAAAATTTGATCTCCATATTTTGTGGAAGTCCATTTTTTTTCAAGAAACCCATCTTTAAATTATCCTAAAAGAGTAAATTTTTTATCATGCTCAAGTTTTTTAGTAAGGATGCCCAAATCGATAATATTATCATCAATGAGATACTATTTTTCACATCTTAGCATGAAACATATGTTCGTTGAATACCCCACAATCTAATGATGATCATAGTATGAATTTACATCATTATTCCTTCATCTAGGCCTACTTGTTTGAAGTTCTAGTCAAAGAAGGATTATGATAAGGATACATTCAAGAAAATTCTTTAGAAGCACATGAAGAGATGATGGTAATCATGAAATTGTATATTTAGTGGAGCTATAAATTATAATTGATTCAAAGGTTTAGAAATTACATTGACTAAAGTCTTTGCCTCATTCTTATTTTCACTTGGTTTGACATTATACTTTGGTTTGCTTTGGAAATTCATTATTGAATTAGTTGTAGGATTTGATTTATACTTAAGTTTTTTCAAAGAAATTAGCTCGAATTCTTTGTCCTGTCTTATATGACATAACTCATTAAATGATTTGAATTTATTAAATATGATTGATTCATGGAGTGGTGCTATAATTTTTTTAAAATATATATTTCAAGTGATTATCAATCATAACATTAGTCATCTTAGTTAGCATGGTCTTGCACTGAAGCACATAGTCACTTATTGGTTCTTTATATCCTTACTTTAGGTTAGAAATGTGTAAATAGGATAAATTTTTATCAATGATGATGTAAAATTAAGTTATTTAATTGGTCACATAAAGGGTTGAATACTCTTACATATCAAAGAGAGAATATAAAACCATCTCAAAGCAGAGTCTTGAATAGTCCTTGAAAATAACTTGGTTAATTTCATATTATTGTATCCATAGTCAAATAAAGTTGCAAGGAATGATTTAAGATGTTTCTCAAGAGCACCTTTCCCATCATACAAAGGGAGATTTGGAGCTAAGAAGTATGTAGGTAAAGTTTATGTTTCAATCATTGGATGTATAAGGTTATAGAGTAGGGCATGCAAATCCATGGTATGACTAACTCTTGATGAACTTTGCTCCTATTACAACAAGTTAGAATGTAGAGTTGTAACAATATTCTCATGGTAATAGTTGCTAGATTAGGTTTTAAATGGAATAACTTCGATAGGGTGAAGGCTAATTATGTAGAAATGGGAATAAGAATATAGTAAAATCCATGTCATGCTACTATTTTTTGTGGATGTCACATGGGTCATGAAAAGTGTATGATTAGGAATGGTATTGGTAGTAGTGGTAGAAATATTTGATATGGAGGCTTGACCAATAGATTTTACCCTGATTTTAATTAATGGTGAAAATTAAACTAATTAAGCTAAAACATCAAAATATATTTCATATTATTAGATATGGATTTTAATCATATGATTGACAGTTGATTCTTTTGATTTTTATAAGCGCAGATGTTAAATATGTAAAGTAATAAATAAATCATGATGCTTAGATTTTATAGTGTAATGTCTAAATTTAACTATATTCTATAAATAGAAATAAGGGATAAGCATTCCTTGGGTTCACTTTGTTTAGGGAGTAATTTGTTGCCTATGCTAGGTCAATTCTACATGATTAGGTTAGTATCATTGATTGATATTAACCTACTAGTTAGTAATGACCTATGTGAATGTGCCATATAGTGACTATAAAGTCACATATGACTATGTTTTATTGCTTTATTTTATGATATAGAACCTTGATAACGCTTAAAAATCTAGATATTAGCATCATCTGCCTTAAAAACCTAAATTTCCTTAGGAGGGATAAAAACTTTTGAAAATGTGGGAATTGTAATGACTTGAACTCACCCCAATCACCCATGCCTAATGTTTGACCATTACCTACGTATTCAAACCCGGATGGAAATAAATCCATATTTACTTCTCCTACCTAGTGTGATCATGCAATTATGCTCCTTCAATATGTTTGTAGCTAATGATTTGCTTTAGTACTTGAAAATACTTACTTTGACTTGTATTTTAAACTCTATAGACTTAGCTTATGACTGTGATACGTATGCAAATTAGGATTATAGGACATATTTTCTCAGTGTGAAATAGTATATAGATGTATAATAAGTAAGTTACATATGTGTTTATAAATGAGACCTTGATTTGATTATATTGATATAGTTGCATATTTCCTCATGCAACTGACATACTTAGATAATGTGTTGACCTTGGTGATCGATTTGATTTTATAAAACAACTATTTTTGTAAGGGAGATGGTTTCAACCAATGCAGGTTGTTTTCACTTGTAAATAATGATTGTTACTATCAGAACTAACCCATGTATAGGTACACTACTCGAAGAGTCTGAAGATGTTTGTTAAAGGTATTTATTAGATTTGGAATAGATAATGAGGTTCATGTAGGTGCATACAAATAATATAGGAGGGTTGAATCATAAGATAACATGCAAGTGTGACATATGGAGAATTAGGACATTGTTTGGGTGCTCAATTGATGCATGGTAATGTGTTTGAAGCTTGTCATTGTCAAGTACTGAAGCCTAGATTTTAGAGTCTACATTTCCATAATTGTCTTTATATTAGAAGATGAAGTGTTGATGTGTCTTCTAACACATGGATTTAAGTGGAATTTTTTTAATGTTGCACTAAAAATTTGGTCATTTGATTCACACCACTATTTCTCCAAAATGGATAATTATGAGATGTAAAGAAGGAAGGAAGTGAATCGAAATGGAAAAATGAGCAAGGAAAATGAGGGGCATAAAAAGGAAACAGATGTGTGCAATAAAGGGAATGTGAACAAATAAAGGATGGAAATGCATAATGAAGAAGAGAAGCATAAAGAAGTAGTGGAGGTATATAAGGAACATGAGGTGTTGAAATAATGGAAGGTGGATAAAGGAGGAGAAGATACTAAAAGGCAAGAGTGGACTGCAGAACAAAGAGAAACTTCACAATGAAAAAGGAGCTTCACACAAAATAAAAACTTCACAATGAAATGAAGAGCTTCATGATGGAAGAAGAGCTCCACAACTTAAAAAACACTTTATTTATACTAACATTTTATTTTTATTTTATTCGTTGTAAATTTCATTGGTTAATCTTAGTCATTTGTAAGCATTTATATGAAAATTAAGTTAACCTTAGCTTTAGTTTATCTCTTACATATATCCTCCTCCTCCATGCAAGTAAACTGACACAAATAAAATTATTGGTGTACTGCTGTCGGCACTCCAATTAGCCAGCCTTGTTGTGTAATGCCAATGTTTGTTGGTTCAGATGTGCACCTGAAAAAGACGAAATGGCAAAAGTCCAAACATTATTACTGATGCTGTCATCATTTGGTCCTCATGTTTGTCACTTGTATAAATGTCAAATATACATATTATTGCATGGTTTGACGTAAAAACTAGTCAGGTCGTCTAGGCGACCCGAATACTATTATAGGTCTGAGAGTGAAACTTGATGGAGATCAAGTCAGTCATTCAATGTAGTCTAGAAATTATACATCTCATGTTTTTTTGTTGCTACGGATGAAAGCGATTGGAGTTCGATTTTTTGAGACTCTTATAAATACCAGCGAAGAGAAAATAAATTCTTTACTCCTCTCTTCTTTTGCATGGTATCTTTTACACAACGCAATCCTCGTATGGAAAATATTCAGATTGTACCAATCCTCTTATGGAACATATTCAGATTGTACCAATCCTCTTGCATAATATTTATTCCCTGAACTTCTGTTCTAGAGTCCTTCAATGTACGTATTTATAAGACCGACTCGTGTGTAAGTTCGTCCGGGATGATATTTCTAGTCTGTTATAAGCCTATCCTTGTGGTCCCTACCTGTTATTGGAATAACCTAGATTAAATAATAATTATGTTTTCGACCAATTACGATTCGTCTTTTCGAAATATTAAAGTTTAGATATGGAAAGACATTGATATGGCATAATTTACACGCAAACGCTTATTCCACCGCCATTTTGATAATTTATGACTCATAAATTGTTTGGCATTTATTCTAATAAGTGAGTTTAGCAACAAGTAGAGCAGATAAACCTAGGCTAAGGTTGGAGATATTTGGATGCTTTAAAGCACTCCATGTCAAATAAATATGATTTAATGGGATTAAAGATTTTTATTTATTTCGACATGATTTATTATATGTGTTTATTGAAAAAGTTTTAATCAAAACAAATTTGTAATACATTTGTAAAGAAAGTTTCGATGAAAAGAAAGTGCATGTACTTAAATTTTGTTATATTTTGTTAGAGCATGGTGGGTGCATCATGATATTTGTAGACACCTAAAACCAGTCATCAATGGTCTTCAACCATACTTCAGATCGATTCTTACCAACCATTGCAAATTAAGACTAGGAATCATTGAACGTTCTAAATTACTTGTGCATAATTCATCAAAGCTTAGAATCATGTTGAGAAATCCCTCATTGGGGTATCCTAATGTATGCAGTCATAACCTCTCACGAATTTATCTCTATGCACTCTGTAGCATCACAACAGTGAATTTATCCCATAGACCAATTAAGTGGGACACATGAACAAAAATCAAATCTTGAAAGAGCTAAATGGTTAATCAGAATTAATTAATAAGCTAAACTAAATTAAAAGCATAGTTGATTTCTCCATGTGCAATTAATGAATAAATAAAAAATAAAATTCAAAAATATGAAATATCCTAGCTTTTCATGATTACCTTTGTAAGTTGTCAAGCCTTTTGGAAAATATCCTAAAAATAAGACCCATGCCTATTTGTTGCAAATCATTATTACTTGACAACTATTAACTCTACC
The DNA here is from genome assembly GCA_037957365.1 of Torreya grandis. NCBI lineage: Eukaryota > Viridiplantae > Streptophyta > Pinopsida > Cupressales > Taxaceae > Torreya > Torreya grandis. The sequence continues at coordinate 435,395 of JARHVA010008303.1, forward strand.
AAAGTTATCTTGACTCACTTAGCTTATGTTTGAACCCATTTTAAATCTTAACTCTACCTTAACTCACCTTGGGTTAGGGTTAGTTCCATTTTCTATAAATATAAGCCATTGCCTATTGAATTTATAAACTTAGAAATTGTAGAGTTACAATCCAAATTTTGTTGCATGATATTCATATCAATAATGTTATAATGCCAAAATATTAAGCCAAGTCACACCAAGCCAACCCAAGCCACAATGGTGCCAAGGAGAGATGAAGCTACACAAACTCCATTGCCAAAGACTCTTTGAACCACAAACTGAGCAAGCCACCCAACAATATATATATATATATATATATATATATATATATATATATATATATATATATTTCGAAGAAGGTAATAGATTTGATGTCTTTTGCATTTTAGTTGTGATTCCATTTATATTTTGTTCATCAAGCTCACCCCTAAGATCTAGGCTAGTAAGTGTTAGTGTATTTATTTTGAGTTTTATTTCTTAAACTAACAATTGATCTAACCTCCTTTTTTAGATTCCTATGATCACAAATGGCATGCTCGGTGGGACCTAAAGCATCTCACATACTAAGGAGACCAAAGAGAAACTCATAATTTTTCAAATGAATTCTTGACCATCTTAAAAATTGGACTTTTTTACTTTGTTTTTTCTGTATTCTATTTTTAGTGTTACCTAGATTTACACAGAGACCAACATCAATTTTGCATAACCAACATCAGTTTTGTCTAATTGGCATCAGTTCTATCTAACCATCATTAGTTCCCTATGCAGGGTAGAGCATGGCTAAAAAATTTATTTTTTAAGTTTCTTAAGACTCCTAGTTGTTAATTTAGATTTTAAATACTTGCATGATCTCTGTATAATCACTTTGTTGTAGGTTTTCTTGAATCTTTATACTTATTTTGAGATACCAAACATTTTTTAAACCATTTTATTTTGTCTTTGGGTTTATAGGTAACTGATATCAATTCTAGTCAATCAACATCAGTTTTTTGTAGCCGACATTGGTTCTCTATGAAATTGATTGGCATCAGTTACCTTCTAATTGGCATCGGTCACTATTGACTGACATTCGTTTATGTGTAAAATAAAGTAGAGAAACCTGAGAGCTTCCCTTTCAAATCTTATAACTTGTAATTATGCTTTAAAATAGAAAGAAACCCTCTCAAAATTATAAGTCACGTGTATAAAAGTGACAAATTTGAACATGTTTAATTCATGAAAACTTCTATTTGGTGTTTAATAATGAATTTAGATGGTTTAGACTTAATTTGTTTTTGTGAAAGTTTTCAAAGTTTTCAATTAAGGTCAAGGGACCAAACACTTCACAAACATCTCAATTTGGTGCATAAAATAAATATTAACTTAAAATTGGAAATTCTTTGGATTTGTTTGTTTTATGCTAGATCATTTTATACTTGTGTGATTTTCACAAATTAAAGATGCATGTATACACTCCCCCCATCCCATTTAGGGATTTTGGGTGACCAAAAGCTTTGCTTCCTTATAATTTATGTCTTTATCCAAGGCATGAAAAGAACATTGTTAAGGCTCTCCCTAGAACCCATATGGTTTGGGTGATCTAAACACAACTTATAAAATATTTTCACTTGGTCATTTATTTTTGTGAAACTTGGCTTGTGAGTGGAAGTTCATAACCTCCTCACGAGTTCTTTAGTGAAACTTTCACCTAGGGTTTCATCTCCCAGCATTCTTTCAACAATGCTCCATGATAGAGTATACAAATCAAGGCACATATACTATGATTACTAGGGGGTTGAGTGGCTAAACTCTCCAATCATAATAAAAACCCAAGTCAAGTCTGGTTAACTAGTGTATTCCACTAAGAAGCACATGGATGGAATCACTATGTAAAGGAATAGACCCTTGAATATTAAGTTAACTAGTATGAACTCAATTGATGTGAGACATCTCTAGTGTTAATTATACATGAGACCATTTAAACAGCTAAAAATTTAAGTTTTAGAACAACCCCACCTGCCACAGAGATATTGTTAATGCAATATGAGTAGCTCAAAGTTTCATATCGCCTTACAATCTCTTGAGAGAATGGGGACGTAAAAATCCCACTACTTCATGGGATTTAGTTTTTGGATTAACACTTAAAATCCTCCTAAGATCACGTATATATATGGAATTTAGTGATATGATGCATCCTTGTTAGTTTTACGTCTTTGGATGTTATATTTAGTTATATTTTGTCATTATTCATTTACTTGTTTAGTTTTTGAGTCTAAAACCGTTTGTTTGTTTGAGCCACATCAAAACACATTTTTTATCCACATCACTCCATTATTTTAGGAGGTCGTATGCCATCCATTTGATACCATATCATTTTCCCTAAACATTTTTTTCAAAAAGGTTGTGTGCATCACTTGATTGAAATATGTAATGTTGCACTACTCAAATCATTTTATAAACTTGTTTTGCATAGACTCATGTTTTTTACCAATCCATGTGTGCCTTTTGGGTCTTTATCTAGTATGGTTATGCCATTAAACTTTGCCTATCTTATTGATTAAATAAATCCTAATTTTTATAAACTGAGTTTTTAATTAACTTTGACAATTTCAAACCCAAACATTAATTGATTTTTGTTTATGCCTTGTCTAATTTGAGATTAGACACCAATCTTTCTTTTTTTAGGTTATGTAACTTAGGTTAATTCTTTACCCAAGTTTTAAAACTATTATGTATGCTTTTATTTGGGAGAAAATAAACTATCTCCAACTGCCTTTTATTTTATGCCTTATACCAATCGACCAAGTTCATGTCTAAAGTCAAATGCCTAGTCTATGCCAAAGTGTTTTAGATTTGTTAGATTAAATATCTCACCTTGGTTTTAAGTCTAGATTTTCTATTTATTTTGGTAAAATTCCTATCACATGTCTTTTTTTGACCCTATATTTTGATATCATGTTTGGCCAAAAGACCTAGAAACCTTTATTTTCCTAGATTAGACCTATTTGGAACACTTTGGACCTAGAGTTTGGCATGCTGATTTTAGTTCATCCATTGACCTATTTGTGTGAGATATTTAGCATTAAACATTTGATATTAGATTATTTTATACCAATTTTTGTCACAAACATTTTTGGAGATACAAATCCATCCTTTTAACCAAACTAGATCAAGTTCAAACTATTTATATCTATTTTAGACATTATTTTTTCGAGTTTTTATAAATCTTATCCCTTTTGTCATGAAACATTCACCATTGATTCAAACGTGTCTCACTATACATGCAGTGATATCATGTACAATCCAGGCTATAGTAATGTGGTCGTACAAGAGGACTTTATTCAAGACCCCTATGAAGACAATGTCATTTATGAGATGGATATTTATCCACCTTAAAACACTCAAAAAGGGGAATAAAGACAAAATATTTTGCCCCATTATTTGGTTAACACACCTTTGTACTCAAATTAGGACCAAGAGAAAATGACATAATACCTAACTAGCATACCTTCAGTTGTAAAACAAGTCCAATAGCAATTTTACTAATGTAGAATGCCATTGGCTTGTGACACTTATTCTTTTTATCATCACTTGCTTAGAAAAAAGAATGAATTCGTAATCAGAGCAGAAAAAGTAGGGGCTATGTTTCTGGCAAACTTTACCTATGAAAACTTGCGAAGTCTAGTAAGAGTGCCTTACAACATGCCTTATAATCAAATCAATGAACATGTCTCTTCCATTAATCCTCAAGGTATAGTGTTGATGTCATACCAGGACCCTCGTATGCTTATCATAGTAAAACACCTCATGGAGGTAAATTTCATATAGATGCAAATAGCATATGTGACATTTGAACATAGGACATAACTTCAACAACATGACCATGTCAAATGCTCATTTTATTGAACTAGCTCTTTCGATGGGAGTATTAATTGAATTGATAGGCCAAGAAAATTAGGGTATAGACCCGTTCATATAAATCAATAAAGTTTGAGTCATTTTCCATGCCTAGTTATTGAATAAGTATCTTTTGATTCTACACAAAATAGTGAGTCAAACATAGTGGACAATATGCAAGCAACATCCAATCTAGATCAATGTGGTCTAAATGCACAAACAACTAGTCCACAATGAAATGTGCCTTTGTTTAATATTGTGAATGTTTCAAAAACATAGGGGGAATGAACTTATACCTCTTAACCAAAAAATAACTGCCTCTAATCCTCAACTAGCTACTTCTTCTAGCATGTAACCTCAAGGATTAAATAGTCAAGCAATGACCAGTGTTGTGCCTCAACAAAACATGATGAATATTACTCCACCACAATATGGGATGACTAATATTACACAACCATATACACAATCCAACATACCAATGGAACATAGGCAAAACATTATTCCACCTCAATAGGGGGAAACCAATATTCCACCTCACCAAGTAGTGATGAATATACCTCTTCAATCACAGACCACCATAATGATGCAATCACAAACAATGTCTAATCAATATCATATTATTATTATTCAATGATAAATGATAAGTGTTTAACACACATCTATTTTCCAATAAGGATTCGGATAACCAAGAGGTTTTAATGTTCCACAAGTACTAGTTAGGCAATAATTGCCTTTTGTTACTAACATACCACAAACTCAATATTGAGGCCTTGGTTCACAAGTTCCCCTTAATCAACAAGGTTCTACTAGTTGATACTAGGTCTTTAATCAATATCAATAGGCATAGTATATCACCACCAGCTATATCCTTCCATCTTAGCCATAATTTCCCCAAAACCAAACCCATATACCAAACCCTAATAGGAATATCACACAACAATGCATGCAATTCTAGCAATCACATCCTAATATGTGAAAGCATATTCTTGGTCAATTTCTACTGAACCAATATTACATAATGAATTATACCTCCACTATACCCCAATCAAGGTAATCTAGTTTTGACCACCCAACCTCCACCTCAATCCAATGTTCCCTCTAGCTTCTTAGCCCAACAACTACAATAAATGAAAGATGCAATTACCACCATTCAAGATGGGGAAACAGACTAAAATTTTTAAGTTGGATGATGTCTGTTCCTACCCCTTCAACATGGATTATCTACATATACCATTTCGTCTAGGGTATGAACCACTAAAATTTGACAAATACAAGGGGAAAAGAGACCTCAAGGCCTACATAATTGAATTCTTTATTACTTTTCAATCAGTGGTATACAATGACATATACCTTCTAATTTTATTCCTAAGGAGTCTAGTAGGAAAATCTTTGGAGTGGTTTCTAAAATTTCCTAAGAATTCAGTTTTTGATTTTGATGATCTTTCAGACAAGTTTGTGCAATGATTCTCCTATAATCTCAAGCATGATATTTCATTGGTAGATTTGACCTACACCAAATATAATTCATTTGAAACTTTCAAAAGTTGTTTTCAATGATGGAGAGTGCTTGTAAGCCATTTCACCTATAGTTTCCTAGAAAGGCAATTAGGTACAATGTTTACTAAGATTTTGCACATTGAGATATCTTACCATTAGAACTACAGTGTGCACACACTTTCAAAGAAATCATTGAAAAATGTTTGTTGATCTAAATATCCCTTATTATAAAATACATCATTAAACTTACCTCAGTAAATTTGAACCAAATTACAAACCAATTAAATGGCCAAAACCAAAATCAGAACTAATTCTAAGCACAAGCATCACAATTAGCATAGTCTATCAGTTATTATAAACCCCCATCATTTAATTATAATAGTAATGTTTTGGGAAATGGATTAATTGAGTTTTGATATGTCCAAATGCTGAAAACACCATTTTCTTAGCTTATGTTTCATATTCAAATTACTCCTAACCAATAACCTCTTCAACAAACACAATAAGCACAATAGCCTAGACTAGTACAACAAATATATCAACGATTGCCTTTAAAAACCCCTCCTCTAAGTAGAATTATTCCTACTTGTTATGTCATTAGTGAACTTCAAAAAACCATTGAATCCATGTTTTACAACCTCCTCGTCATTAATATGATTAGTAAACCTATACCAAAATAATATCTTGAGGACATTCTTTATACAGACTAGTACAAATGAAATAAATTCTGAGTATCATCAAGTTTAATTGACATAATTTACATCATTGTGTGAAAATTAAACATTTGATTGAGAAAATGTTGGAAAATGGAGAAATAACATTGGATACTAGAGCTTCTACATCTAATCAGAACCTTGGTATTTTTCAAAACTCCTTTCCATAACATAACAACGAACAACAACAATGTCCAGCACAATATCAACATCAATATCAAAAATCAATACATAACCAACAAAACCAACAATATAATCAAAAATATCAATTGAATATATGAAACCAAAGCTAGAACAATGCCAATAATCAATAGACCTACCACATAGTTACACATTACTACAACAAGGTTGTAGGCCATATTATGGGAGGTCATGTTTGCATTATTTCCATCAATTTGATACCAAATAATAATCAAACAAGACCATTTCTAATCAATTGCAACCAACCAACCCATACCGATGATCCTTCCTTGACTTAGGATTGTATACATGCACACCAACAAAAATGAATCATTATTTTTGGACCATATACTGATAACTTATCCTTGCCCCATGCCCACACAGAGTGCAACGGTAACAAAGACTTATCCTATTTGATCCCACACCAATATCATTTCTTATCAGTAATGGTCTTGTATCTAATTCCAATTATGTAATTGTAATTCTATGGTTAAATATTATCATACTAGGCCCACAACCATCTACCACTTCACCCATCCAACCAACCGTTCTAGCTAGGAACAAACCCTTTACCATTGTATAATAAAATATGTTTGATATTATGGAATGAATGCAAAAAACACCTACCCAAATATCCATTTTGGATTTGTTTCATATGTTTACAATCCACAAGAACATCTTAACAGAGTTCTTTGTCCAATCCAAAGTTCCTAATGACATATATTTAGATAAATTAGAAGCTTTGGTTGGATGTCTATCCCTAAGCCACTAATTAACCTTTGATCAAAGTGATAAGTCATCCCTTGGCCCTTTGCATAACAATCCATTGTACATCAAAGTTGTTAAATATGGATGAAATTCAAATGTGTGCTCATAGACAATGGATAAGGTCTGAATATTATGTCTCTAAATATCATCAAGCTTATCGGGTATACCATGATTGATATTAAACCAAAAATAATCAAAATCAAAGCCTAGCTTAATGAAGAATGGGAATCATAAGGCACTATCAACCTGTCATTTATTGTTGGGCATTTGACCCATGATACACTATGTCATGTGTTATACCTCGATTTGTCATATAATATTATTTTGGGTAGACCATTGGATACATGATATTTATTCAATCTCATCAACATTGCACTAATGTATCAATTTTTCCCATTTAGGTATGGAGGTCACCATTCACAAATATTTATAACCATACAGACATTACAAGCATTTAGAGGCTGAGTACCAAAGCTATAAATACCATTTTGTCTTGAATCTCATTTTTAAGAAGGATCAGGGGAAAGAAATATTTTTTTATTCATTAGAGGCCAATTGCATTGACCTAGATACCCTTGATTCACTTTCCCACATTTCACCTCCTAAAATATCTAATAATTATACTATCTTGGATAATGGCCCAAGAGAATATTTGACCCATGATATATTCCATATTACTAAGCTTCCATATAACCCCAAGTCCTATGGAAGACCTAAAGCTAAACCACCTGACATGGGATGGCAAAGATAGGGAAAATTTAAACTACATAGCCCAACACCTATCGTGTTCATACCAATCACTAGCCAAAAATAAGACCTTCTTGCATATGATGAATCTTGGTTGTATAATGACAACCTATATGATTGTTACATAAATGATAAGTATCCCATTTAAAATAAAATCATGGAAATACATGCCTATGAAAGAGGATGCCTTTGGTTAAATCAATAAGGTCAATTTGATCCAATTTCTACCACTCAGTACAAAGGAATATATGGTCTTAGATTTAAACCACCTGGGTATGGCTCTATGTACCTTATTCATGTTCCAATGCCAATAAATAGTGATGATGATGCCAACAATGAAGAAGATTTTGATCATATCCCTTTCGATGACCTAGGCATTACCAATTTGTTTGATACCAATGCCATTTTTACCCTTTGACTAATTATACATCATAATCTGCTTCGTTTATATTACCTTCAAATTATAGATGGAGACCAACAAGAATCAATAGTGTTAGTTGATGAGTTCTAGAATGACAAGGCCTTCTATAATTTTATAGGCATAAGGGGCAATGTTTCATTGAGAGACCAAAAAAATGGGTTCTCAATCAAGTTGGATCATGAAGCCTATTTTGTAGAATGGGTGAACACCCTTATCCATAAATATTTAAATAAAACATTAAGGTCCCACAGTGAAAACCTATTTGAGGCAATTTTGGTCCATGGAAATAGTAAAGAGAATGGTTAGTGTAGTGGTGAAAACCTAGTTCAAGCATCATTAGATAGGGGTGTTTAACCTTCCTCAAGCATATCTCAAGAGACCACAAATGATGAACTTGCCTATGGGTCTGAGTTTAGTTTTGAATAATAGTAGGCATCTAATTGAATCATCCAAGATTTCCCAATAGTATTTATCACATGGCCATCCCTACCATTAGGAGATTCTAATACCTCATACCTTAGAGAACTTGAGGAGCAAGTACTAATAGAGGACTCTAATGTTTTAGGCTAGTTTAAATATTTATCAATTATTTTAGAAGATGGTTCAAATCTTCTTCTCGAAGACACTACAAAGGTTAACATCAAGACTCCAGATAATCCAAAATGGATCAAAATTAGGCACATCCCTCACTAAGGAGGAATTTGAAGTCTTTATATCCCTTTTGAGTGAATTTGTTTATATATTTACCTTAGACTACTCTGACATGTCAAATTTGAACCTCACTTTGGTCGTTCACCACTTTGTGGTACATCTTGATGTCAAACCTATAAAATAAAAGTTGAGTAATATGTATTCTTGCATTACTATATTTTTGAAGAAAGAGTTGTAAAAACTATTGGAATCAAGATGTATTTGATCGATAGACTAGTCAGAGTGGATCTAAAATGTTGTAGTAGTCATCAAGAATCTAAAAGGAATCAAACTATGCACTAATTTCAGAGACATGAACAAGGCTTTCCCTAAGGAAGACATTCTTTTGCCTAACATTAACATGTTATTTGACTCCATAGCGGGTTGTGAAATGCTTTCACTATTGGATAGATTCTTAGGGTACAACTAGATCCATATTGTACTAAAAGGCCAACATAAAACAAAATTCACCACACCATGGGGAATGTTCTATTACCAAGTTATGCCATTTGATCTCAAAAATGTTAGGGCCACATATAAAAGAGACATGACCATCTTATTTCATAATATGATGCATGAAATTTTTAAAAACTACGTTGATGACATACTAGAAAAAGCAAAGATTAGGGTCGATCATCTAGAAGCACTATGAAGGATATTTGAAAGATTCCATGAATACAAAGTCAGGATCAATCCTAGAAAGTGTGTTTTTGGAGTTGCATTAGACAGATTGCTTGGCTTCATTAAGTCTCATTAAGGCATTGATGTCAATCCAACCAAAGTACCAGCGATAACTCAGATGCCACCACCAACCAATTTGAAGTAACTTCATAGTTTACAAGGAAAGATATAGTCTACCAGATGTTTCATATCTCATTTAGCTCACAAGTGTCATCCTTTTACTCATTTGTTGAAGAAGGGTGTTACATTCCATTAGGATTACCAATGCCATAAAGCTTTTTAGTATTTAGAGTAATATCTTGTAAATCTACTAGTTTTATTGCCACCAATGCCAAGAAATCCATTCTTACTATATCTATCAACTATAGATAATACCCTAGGGGAACTTATACTTAGCATAATGATAATTGAAAGGATAAAGTTGTGTACTATCTATGTTGTATGCTAGTTGTGTATGAGAAAAATTATACACCCATTCATAAATCCTATTTAGATATGGTCTTTGCAGTTCAAAAATTGTAACATTACATATTGAACAACAAGACAATGGACATTTCCAAAGTAAATCAACTTAATTATCCACTATCTAAAATAATTCTACAAGGCTACATGATGAAATGGATCATGCTACTTAATGAGTTTGAGATAGAGTATGCCAATTATAAATCCATCAAGGGGAAAGTTCTTATAGATCAGCTTACTAAAGTATCCATTGTAGATACAGAACCTTTAACATTCCAATTCTTAGATGAATCCATTTTTACCATCATTGAAACACCTCTTGAGGATTAGAACTAGAAGTTGTACTTTGATGTATCATTCATAACACATGGATTGAGGATAGGCCTTTTTTTATTATACCTTAGGGGGATATAATCCCTAAATCATTTCAAATCAGCTTTCATTATACTAATAACATGGATAAATATGAAGCACTCATTACAAGGATTCAATAGGTAGTACAATGGAACATACCACATATCAAGGTTTATGGCGATTCTTAGTTAATCATCATTCAAGTTGAAAACCATTTTTAGACCAAGGATAACAAGTTGGTACCATACAAGTCTATGGTTAACATTCTCAAATTATAGATTATCGATATAAAATTTGAACATATACCAATGGCCATTAATAGAAAAATAGATGTCATGACCACCATTGGATCTTTTATTTGACATATAGATACAATAAAAGAATACTAGTTCCTCATTAGGAATCTACTAGCACTAGATCATGAACCTTCAATCATTGCAATGAGATATGATATTGTTAGTCTTAGCTCTATATGGTATTCTAAGCTTTACACCTATATTCCTAAGAAAATAATTCCAGCAAACCTCTGCCACAAAAAATCCAAAGCCTTTATCCATCATGACACACATTATACCTTACTTTATCCAACCCTATACCACCATAGTTTTGATTAAACTCTACTTCATTATTTACCTTCGAAGATTATACATTAGAATGATGGGAAGTTCATGAATGATTATATGGATCTCATTTTAGGTACGGCCATCCTATCCAAAAGTTATTATGTATTGGGTACTACTGGCCAAATAATGGATGCAGATGTAGTTGCATATGTCAAAAGGTGTGATAAATGTCAAAGGCATGCCAATTTGATTCATGACGAGGCCAAGAATTTAAAACCAATGCTTACACCATGGTAATTTCCTACATGGGGCCTCAATCTCATTGGGAAGATAAAAGCCACCTCATCTAATGACCACAAACACATCCTTACCATCATCTATTATTTCACTAAGGTTGAAGATTACCCCTCACTTGTGTGAATGTAAAGAAAATTTCCAAATTCATATTCCACCATCTCATTTTTCATTATGATATCCCACCTAACATTATATCCAATAATGAAAGATCGTTCAAGGACAAGGATGCCAAATTGATGTGTCAAGTATAAAATTACTCAGATTTTATATAACATATTAAACACAAGGTAATGGCCAAGCAAAAGCATCTAATAAAACCATTATCAACATTCTTGATAATAATTTTCATGATGTTGGGCATGATTGACACCTCCAAATATTCCATGCCCTCTAGGCATACCATACCAATCACTGTACACCAACATAAGCCACTCTATATTCATTTGTTTATGGCACTTAGGCCATCCTTCCCATTGAGATCAAGTTACCTTCTTTGTGCATCTCTTTGAAGCATGTCCTCAACAATGAATACTATCACAAAGATCACCTATAGAAGATAAATTTGCTTGAGGAGAAATGCATACATGTAGTTAACAACCTACAAGCATACCAAAATTGACTTTCTGGACACTATAATCAGCATATAAACCACAAATAATTTGAGCTAGGTGATATATTTCTAAATAAAACCAATAAAATACCATAGCCAATAAGAACCATAAAGTTAAGTTCAAACCTAACTAGATAGTCCCTTTCATCATTGTTACAAACTATGGCATAGGAGCATATAGGATTGTTACACCATATGGGGATGAACTAAATGAGTCAATGAACATTATACTTTTCAAAGGTTACTTCTCTTGAGAGACATGGGTGTATTTTATATGAGGATCATTTCATTTGCACCATAATATCGACATTATTCCTTGTACCATACCATTCTACCATATACCACTCTATCATACCTTTCCTATCAACCAAGTTGTTTTCACTCTCCATACCTAGCCATTTGACCCTTGTTCCATACTATTAGTTCCATGACTACTTTCAGCGTGATTATTCTAATCATGTTTTAGTAGTTTATTCAGCATTCCAAATAAAAGCCATATTTTGTAGTATTAAAAAAGTGGTTTGGTAGTTTCATCCTTCATTTCTTGTTCCATTCTATACCACATGGGACTAGTTATAACTGCATATGGGCAAATCAGTGTCTCACAATTATGCTACTAATTATAACCACCTATAGGCAAATTATTATCATTGACCTGTGAAATTATTTATTAATTATAACCACCTATGGGTAAATTAGGGGAAATAATTGTTTATCATGCCTTGAAGTACCATTTTTCCATTCCTTTTCCATATTGTGCCATTTATCTACATTGCCTATTTTGTTTGCATTGGCTGCTACCTATTCTGATTCCTCCAATGTAAGGTAGACTATAGTGAATTGAGGTCCCATCCTAGGACTATGTAGGCAATGCTTTATTCACATTGAGATTAGCTCAGTTACCCTTTGCAATGCTCTCACAATTTTGTGAGTAACCTAAACCATGCTCTCACCATTTTGTGATCATTCTATGTTTGAATGATTTCACCATTTTATGAGCAACCTAAGCCATGCTCTTACCATTTTGCGAACATGTTAAGTTTGATTATCTTGATATTTTATGATCTTGGAACTTTTAGTATCTCATCATTCTTAATTGAGTTGAGATACATATAAGATTCCAAAAATATTTGCATGAACTGATTTAGAAAATCATAAACATTAACCACTTCTTTGCCTTAAGGATTACGAGATCCCTATACACTTCATAAACAATCACTTGCCAATTAGTTTTCCCATCTTTATTGGCATTTCATCCTATGCTCCCACCATTTTACAAGCCCATCCCCATATTCTTCTATGACACAACCAAGTTTTCTTCTTTCCATCATTTCTTCTATCCCATTTCTTGGGAGAACTACATTTGGCCTAAAGTTTTTGTTGGATATTGAATCAATGAATCTATGTAGATAGCATCCACTTATGTAGTGCATTTGGAGACAACATGGTCACCCCTTATTTTTACTCTATTCCCCAATTCTATTTCTTCATTTCATTATCTTCTATCATCTAGGGGTAATGATCATTGTCTTATTTATGTTTTGTTTTTTATACTAACATTATGATTAACCATTGTTTGTTTTTATTTACTTTTATTTCTATTTGTTTTTGTTTCTTTTCTTGATCTGTTATTTATTTTCTTATTTGTTTGCCTATTTATTTGATTTCTTATTATGCCTTGATTCAGTCTATATGAATTTATTGGGTGATTCCTTACACATTATTATTGAATCCGTATTTATTTATTCATCGACATTGTCATCATGGTTTTTATCATTTGTGCATTGTGTTCAATTGACTATTGGATCACATGTTAGTCCGTATGAATATTTTGACCAAGTTATATTGATGTTCTATTATGATGCCTATCATCACATGATACAATAAAAATTAGTCATGGGAGTCTACACGGCGATGAAGATACGATATATCTCCTTAGCACTAGAAACTATCCCGATGTAATTAAAATCATATTCCAAATAGAGTAATTAAACAACAAAAGAATTTTCCTCCTTACTAGTTTAGACACGCATCTCCCTACTCGTAGGTTTCCCAAGATCAAATTTATATTATATACCAAGTTTCCATCATATTCCATATTATTTTTTCCATAATTAGGATGCTAATGATTATAACCACTCTAGAAAAATCATGGTATATGATTTAACAATTTAGGGAATATAGGAGTTTTATTCCTATTTTAGTTAAATGTTTGAGTTGACTAAATTAGTAAATAATATTATAATAAATAGATTACTAATTTTTATAATTTATTTTACCTTTTTATCTTTCTAAAAATAATAGTAAAAGAGGATAAATGTAACTTATCTTAAAACTATACTATTATGACTTAAACAGAGGTTGATACTAGTTGTGTAGGATTGGGACAGTGTCGTGAACCAAGATCTAGTTTTCATTCTATGAAAGGACAAGAACACCAAAAATAGGAGACTTTGGGTTCTAGTGTTATATTCCAAGTCCTACCACTATTTTCCAAACTATTCATAGAGATCTAAGTTTTCTAGGTTTGGTTCACTATCCCTATGTGAGCCTGTCTATGAAATTTTGAATCTTAAATGTTGATAGAGCTCCTTATAGATCTTATTTAATGTCTAACCATATACCATCATAGTAATTTAATAAAACTTGAGAAAGAGGGGGATAGTATATGTAAGATGCACTGAACATATATCCAAACCCCTTATGTGGGCATGTTGCCTACATGCCAATACTCTAAAGAGGGATCAAGCCATATGTAGTTATCCCACTTGATTTATTTTGTGAAATAGTTTTATGTGCATGAAAAAATAAAAAAATGATAGTGCTTTAGTTGGCTAGGGACTAGTGTGAGGGTTTGAATATGTTTGTAGTTGTATTAGATAGATATATGTAGAGAATAGGTAAATTTGCCTTGATGGTTTTGCTTGTATTCTTGTTTGGTTTGTAATATTTGCCAACCCATTCTAAATTAAATTTAAATGAGATTTTATAGGGATCTATTGGTTATGTGTTAGATATATTTATGCTAGGTTGACACAATGGAGAAGAGGAATCAAGAGAAAACAATCATTTGATCTCAAAATGTGATTGGGGAAGAGCATTGGAAATAGGACACCCTAGGGTCCAATGTAATAGTCCAACCCCAACTCTCTTGTCCTATAGGTTTAGGACTTGGTGGATGGAATAAGCATGGAAAATGGAGCCTCGCTGAGCTAGAATCAAGTCTTGAAAGTCTATGGATGATTGGGTGTTAACAAAAATATTCTTAGAAGGGTCAAGTGAGCACATAATAGGGACATTTTCATTGGGTACCACAAGCTACACTCAAGATACCAATTTTGACATTTTATATGACTATATGAATATAAAAGCTATTGTGATGCTAAGTGATGTTGGAATATGGGTATGTGTACCAAAATTAATATTGTTAATGGAGTTGAGTGCTCAATTCCATGAGAGTGGCTCAAAAATGTAAAGTCTAGCTCTTTGGATCCAATATAACCCACTAAGTAAATCTATGTGATCATGTGTGTGCTAATTGATGTTTGGACTATATGTCTAATCCCTCTAAGTAGGTGGCTAAAGAATACAAACGATAGCTAGTCCTTTGCCTCCATCATTGCCCCATGAAGTGAAGCTATAAATTGATATTTGTATGAATGTGTATCATATGAGATGGTTCTTAAAGCCCATGAATGTGCTATAATATGATAATATGGTATTGATAGATGAATGTGTACTGAAAACTAGTTCAATCTTGGCCAACTCTTGAAGGAAGAGATTAGGCTTGGATGAAAGCCACTCAAAAACTAGAAATTATTATTATGTGGAAGCCACTTGAGAATTTGGAGGTTAGGATTGTATGAAATCCACTCTAAAATGATTCCAACAACCTACAATTGGAGTAAAGCACAAAATTGCTAAGAATGCCTATGTAATATATGAACTCAAAAAGAAAAGACGTCCAATGTGCCATGTAAAATGTCCCCAATCACTGGTGTTTGTAACATGGATTACTATCTATAAGTTATACCAATTTCCTAATCTAAAATTGGAAGTGAGAGCTATCATACCATGCATGATGCCCCTATATCTAGATTCTCTAATAAAAACTATATTAAAACTATTAAATCTAGACTGATCTATATCTGACAAAATTGTAGATAAGCTGACCTTTTTACCTCTTTCTAAAAAATCTAGGTTTTTTGTTGTTTAAATAGGAAAATTAAAAATAGGACACCCTATTGTCTAACACTATTGTCCATTTCTAACACTATTGTCCTTTACTAAAATTGATGACTATTCTATAATGATCACTATTTTTTTGGTTTAAACTACCTGGTTTGACCTCTGATTATTATTTTTAGTGTTTTAAAAAATAATTTTTTTATTGGTAGGATCTCTGATCTCTTTGATGAAACTCCTATTTTTTCCCCCTATTTTAAGGGTAAGAATGAAGACCCTACAATGACTTCCCTCAAAATAAATAGCCCTGCAAGTATGTTATATTATGAAATACATGATATAACAATGATAATGAAAAAGATGTCTCAAAATATATCATAGTTTGTATTGAATATTGTTAGATCAATAAGGGTATGGCTAGATATAACAATTTAATAGCATGTTCAATATAATCAATTAAAACTACAAATGTTTATTTGTTAGTTTTTAGTTGTCAAGGAGGGATGGTGCATGATGTCCATTATGGCATCCAAGATAGAAAGATAAAGCATGATGTGGATCATGACATTCTAAAAAATGAGAAGCAAAAAATCAACAAGCACACAAAGAAATAATCAAGAAGCATACAAGAGTGGCCAAGGGGCCAAGCAAACAAGTGACATGGGCACATTTCACTTAAACTAGAAGGAAAGAATACAATGCATTTTAAAATGCCACATAAATACATAATTAAAAATAAGCAAGCTTCGCAGAAGGGCCACAAGCACATAAAAGATTACAAACAAATGACATTGGAAATTTTCCTAAGGAACACACAAGAAGAGAGGCAAAGGACATTCATGAATTTCCTAAGATGTATAGAGGACACAAAACAAGAACTAGGAAATGCAATCACATATAGATATGTAAATCAAGAAAATAAGGCATGTAATATACTAGAAATAAAATCACATCTAACTAATAAAAGTAACAAGTGAAATTATGGAACACATGGAGTACAAGACTAGGTATATGCTAAGAAATAAACAAGTGCTATATACTAGTGAATGTTGATAGAGTAATCTATATAAGATAGTAAGTAATATACATCAATATGATAACTACAGTGTGTGGTGTAGTCATGTAGAAGATGGCCCTAGGGGGTACATATATCGATTTATGTCTAAAATGTATGAAGTAGGATGCCCCCTCAATGGGTACAGTGATGCAATCAAGGAGTTAGAAGTCACAATACACACTCAAAAAAGATCAAGTGAAACATGGTAATGCAAATAAATCAGCAAACAATAACATAGAACAACAAAATATAAGTTTAGCATGGTAGTAGAAATGTAAATCATGGAGAATGCATATAATTGAAATGTTTTTGTATTTTTTCATATTTGAATGTTTTTTTACATTTAAATTTTGTAATTTTTTGGTGTTTTATTATATTTTATACGTACAATCAATCATGAGGAGACTATGTACAAGAAATACTAAGAAGCTATATACAAGTAAGCAAAAAGAAACTATGTACAAGTAAGGCTGAGGAGAGATGATACTAACTGATGAGTCTCATGATAAACTCCCTATCATGATGTCATTTATCAAGGAGAGGAATCATGTGTGATCATGAAGCATAATGGAAGGGTTGAGACTATGGCTATGAAATATATATATGTTATAAATGCTCTAATTTTTATGTGGTAAAAACTGACTATGGGGCCCCCCTATAGCTCTGAGAATTAGATGAAACTGTAGGGATCTTAGGGATCTATTTTTTATTAGGATAAGCTCTTTGAACATGTACTCTATGTATATGTAAGAGACATTAATGATACTACCATAGATGTGAACATTGTAGCTGGCAGCTATCCATAATTCTAAAACCATGGTTGCTCTAAAAGTTACTTCTCTAAAAGTGTATGAAGTCTCTATGCTAGTGATGGAGGCCTTAACTACATCTAAATCTGAACTAGAGGAATAACTAAAACTAGCGGAGAAACTAAAACTAGTGGAAGAAATGAAAATGATGACTATAAAATAGTAGATGGCTTTGAAGTGGGTTGGGGTAACTTATATGGAACTCCACCAACTATAAAACCCTGATTAATGTAAACGAATTTCATGTATTTGTGAACTATATAAGGTACTGCTCAAATTTTTTGAATCCATGGTTAACCAAGTAACATATTAAAAACTCCTACACTAGGAACAATAGTAAATGGTGTGGCCTCATGTATTGGACTAACCTATAGAGAAAGTAAAATATCACCCAATGAACTCTATATGTGCCCACTAAATCAACTAATAACTATGTCCATTAGGGTAATATCCCATTTTGAATATCTCAAATGTTGTAGGAATGTCATAATGAAAATATTCATGATAGATTGATTGTCTATGAGAGCATTATGAATGGGATGATTATGAATGTAATCTCTAAAAAGAGTGCATGGTAATCTGAATCCTCCTCAAATATCTCCTACTCTAAGAAGGAGATGGAAGGTCTATTTGAAACTCTATAATTATACATACCAATCATGCTACTTAGAATTGTGACTCAAGTAAAGATGGTTTCTATGTAACTGGTGGTGGATATGCATCACATGCATGGTGAACACCTGATGTGTCCCCTGTATCTTATTTAGAATGTTGTGGTAAAGGATATGAAAATATTTTCAAACCTTTATCTTGTGTTTGCTTTTCTTGAGGAGGCTCAACTAAAGTTCCAAGATCAATAATGTTACCATCTATCAAGTCCTATATCTTGTGTTTTAAATTGATACATCTATTTTTTATGTGGCCTAGTGCCCTATGAAAATCTCAAAATGCATTCTAATCATATCCCCATAGAATAGGCTTTCTTGGATCAACTTATTGAATAAGAAGGAGAGATATGATATTATATTCCAATAACTATTGCAAAACTCTAGCTATAGATATTGGTAGATTACTAAAAGTTCATTTAGGAGGTGTTGATAAAATCACTCATTGAGGGGACTCTAAAGCTACATTAACTATAGGTTGACTTTGAATCTTGATATCATTGACCTTTACTTTGTAAAAGAATTTATTGTTACTTTTATTTGTTATTTCTGATATGCTCATGTACTTGAGTTTTCCCATAGAAATTAGTTTTACTTCCCTTTCCTTTAGTGTATGACATAACTTAGTGAAGGAAGGGAACCTTTTGAACATTATTGATTCATGCAAGGCCGTTAGAAGACTCTATTTGAAGATATCTTGTATGTCTTGATCAGCCATAGGGATAGACATCTTATCTTAGATAGTCTTATATTGAAGAACATAATGTATTAAATTCTCATTTGACCTTCATTTCTATTGTGAAACTTGGGCATAGGAAACCTTATCAACAATGTTAATATTTAAATGACCTAGGAACGTGTTCGCTAAAAAATTAAATGCAATGATCAATTGATTTGATAAACTATAAAACCATTATAAAGCATAATCCTTTACACTCCATGGAAATAGCTTGGTTAGTAGCCAATTATTTGGCACATAGTCCAAGCATGCTACATGTAAAGCTCTCAAGTGTGCCTCTAGATCACCCTTCCCATCATATAGAGTGAGGTTGGGTTGAACAACACCTAGTGGCAAGGGTATAGAAATAATATGGCATGCCAATGGTGTATGAAGTAGAGAAAAAGAATAAAAATCATATATTGGTCTAGAAGCACATTTATAATGCTGTAGAACCTTGGGTTGAAGATATTTTATCTCTTGCACAAGGGCAGCCACATCAGGAGATAATGATGTACTAGTTGTAGCTAGTGGTGGTATATAGGTAAGGTGGGCTGCTATAGGAGTTTGTTGAGACATAGTTGCCTCCATAGTGTCATTTACAATTGGTTGGTCTGAATAAATGGAAGACTCAAATTTTTTATCCTTTTTAATTTCTAGTATAGATATTAGGATAAGAGTATGATCTCCAGATTGTTTCGTGAATCTTTCTTAAAATCTTTATACGATCAAATATTTGTTGAGGATAAATTTATTATCAATAATATGTGGAAGTAGATCATGAGTCTGATGTGGTGGAACATGAACATCAATGTTCATATCATCATTTTTATTTTCATACTTATCATTTCCTAAATTATCCTCATGGAAATTGGTATAGTCTAGATGTGTAGGATCTATAGTAGGAACCTAAGTTGGTTGTTTATACATGGTATATGGTCAGGTTGAAATAATATGGATGAATTCAGGAGGGTTAACACTAATTCTTGTACTTCATCTCAAAATAATAGATGCAAGGACAATATATGGCATAATGAAAACAAATGGAATAATGAAAGAAAAGGTTAAACAAATATAATCTAAACAATGAACTAAAATATGCATAAAAAAGATACGAAACTCACAAACATGTAAGGTGATATCTCAAAACCAATGGGACATAGTATATGTAACTAGGATTTTGAAAAATAATATTTTAAAAATTATTAAGAAATTATAAAATTTATTGTGAATTTAAGATTTTAATATGTAGGTAAAAATCAATAAAATATTGGAAAATTCTTGGTTTAAAGGGACCTAGTATATGTAGCTAGGGTTTAGAAGAAAATATATATTTTTAAAATTTAATATAGAATTTTTAAAATTAAAATAATTTTTTTATTTAAAAATATGCATGAAAAATTAGAAAATTATTGGAAAAATTAGTAAGGAATTTACCCTAGGGTTTTTAGGGTTTTTCTGCACAAATGAAGTAAGTTAGGATCATCAAATGATTTAACAATTTTAAGAGTATTGTATTCTTATTACTATTTTAGTTAAACATCTGAGTTGACTAAATTAGTAAATAATATATTTAAAAATAGAGTACTAATTTTTATAATTTATTTAATCTTCATAGATTTATAAAAATAGTATTGAAAGAGGAAAATTGTAACTTATCTTAAAATTATGTCAATATGACTAAGACATAGGTTCATACTAGTTGTGCAAGATTGGGATAGTGTCATGAGCTAGGATTTGGATTTTGTTTGGTGAAAGTATAGAAGCACCAAAGATAACACATTTTAGGTTCTAGTGATATAGTCTAGGTCAAAATGCTATTGTCCAAACTAGTCACAAAGATCTATGTTTTTTGGGTTTAATCCATTATCCCTATGTGAGCTTGTCTATGAAATTTTGCATCATGAATGTTGACTAATATCCTTTTACATATGATTTAATATCCAACCCTATACCTTCATATAAATTGAATAAAAATTTAGAAATAGGGAGGTTAGTATTTTGAAGATGCACTAAACATGTATATACACCCCTTGTGTGGGTACATTGCCTACATACCAATAATCTGAAGAGGGATCAAGCCATATGTAGTTCTCCCACTTGATGTGCTTTGTGAAATAGTGTTATGTGTTTTCATAAAGCCAAACTGAGTGCTTGAGGTGGCTAGGGACTAGTCTGAGGGTTTGAATATGCTTGTAGTTTTATTGAATGGTTATATGCATAGAACAGGGAAATTTTCCTCAGTGATTTTACTTATATTCTTAATTGTTTTGTAATAGATGATAAACCCTTCTAAATAAACTTTAAATGAGATTCTATATGGATTTATTGGTTATGGGTTAGATGTAATTGTGTTAACTTGACACAATGCAGAAAAGGAATTAGGAGAAAATAGTCATTTGAGCTCAAAATGTGATTGGATATGAGCACTAAAAATGGGACAACCTAGGGTCTAGTGATATAGTCCAACTCAATGCTGTTATTGTACAAGTTCAGGACTTGGGTGGATGGAATAAGCATGGAAAATGGAGCTTGGTTGAGCTAAAATTAGATTTTAAAAGTCTACAAATTACTAAGAATCAATGAAAAGTTTCCTCGAAGCTTCAAGAGAGCATGCAAGAGGGACCTATGGGTTTGGTGTCATAAACCACACTCAAGATACTAGTTTTGATATTTTATATGACTATAGTATACTATCCCTCTTGTACTACCAATGATTCTAACTGCCTTCGAGTAAATCATTGTGTTTCCATCCATTTGAAGGTTGATGATTATAACCACCTTTGGTCAAATCATTATCCTTATTATGTGAATCTGAGCCATATTTTCATTGTGATAATGCTTATAATGTCCTTTGGTCAAATGATTACCTTTATCCACCCAATTGGGGCATATTTTTATTCTACTAATGATTATAACCACCTATGGGTAAATCATTTTTTTTCTTTTCATGATTATAACCACCTTTGTGAAAATCATTACATTTCTATCTTAATCCTTTTTTAATGATTATAACCATCTTTTTACAAATCATTACCTTTTTGTTCTAGTTTTGTTGATGATTATAACCGTATGTGGGCAAATCATCATGTCTATCTACCCAATCGAGGTAGCTCCATATGCCATTAATTATAACTAACTATGGGCAAATCAATATTTTTTACTCCATTTTATCTTTTTGATCTAATCATTTTCTCCTTTCAATGGATCTTTTGTCAATACCTTTGCCAACTACTCTTTTGAGGAGCATCTATATCTCATCCATTGTCATTGAAGTTGTAGGATACATGACCTTTTATTTCTTTGAGAAGATGTTATGTGCCTATAGCTTTAAAAACCTTCCCAAATAGAGGCAAAATTTAGAAAGTTAAAACTAGCCACTAATGGCCTTTGACCAAACTTCAGATTGATTCCTACCAACCATTTCAAATTAAGCTTAGAAATCACTAAACATACCAAATTTACTTTTGCATCATTTTTCAACACTTAGAATCACATTTCAACCTCCCTAATTTGGGTATAGTATTGTATGCAATCATAACCTCTCATGGATTCATCTCTAGGCACCTTGCAGTATCACAACAGTCAATTTCGGCCATGGACCTATTAAATAGGGCACATAAACAAAAATCCAATATTGAAAGAGATAAATGGCTAATCATAATCAATTAATAATCTAAACCAAATTAAATACTTGGTTGTATTATCCATGTATAATTACTGAACAAATATAAAATAAAATTCAAAAATATGAAATATACTAGTGTTTCATGATTACCTTTGCATGTTGTCAAGCCTTTTGGAAAATATCCTAAAAATAAGATGCATGATTATTCATTGAAAATAATTATTACTTGAAAAATATTAAATATACTAGGGTTATGCTAACTCAGTTAAGCTAGGTTTTAACCCATTCCAAGACTTAACTCCACCTTAACTCACCTTGGGTTTGGGTTAGTTCCATTTGCTATAAATACAAGCCACTGCCTATTGAATTTACAATCTTGCAAATTGTAGAGTTATAATGTAGGTTGTGTTAGAGGAGATTCATATCAATAATATTATAATACCAAAATATTAATCTAAGCAACACTAAGACAACCCAAACCATAATGGTTCCAAGGAGAGAAGGAGTTACACAAACTACATTGCCAAATACTCTTTTCAGCACAAACCAAGCAAGCCACCCAATAATGCATATGGAGCTCTCAAAGAAGGTAATAGATTTGATGTCTTTTGAATTTTAGTTTAGATTCTAATTGTATTTTTTCCATAAATATCACACCTAAGATCTAGGGTAGTAATTTTTAGTATTAGTGTGTTCATTTTGAGTTTTATTGCTTAAACTAACAATTGATTTAACCTCCTTTTTTGGATTCCTATGATTAAAATATTTATTTTTTTGAATTTTTTTTACGCTTTTTTTCTAATGGTTCTATTTTTATCTATTTATGTTTTTGGGTTTTCCCTTAATTATAGTTGGGTTGCATGTAATTATGTTTTTCCATGCCCTATATACACTAACAAATCAATTTCTAATATTGAAGGCCATTCTCGCTAGTTATTTATAATTATTTGTTACATCATTTATAAATACAAGTTTTAAAATAGAGATTATATATTTATCAGTATATATGTAAATATCTCTGTATTACCTCTTAAAATATTTTAATTATATTTCCCTAAGTGATACAAGTTAATTAACTATTCATGTTTTTTGGATTAAATTAAAATGTGGGCTCCATCTAGCATTTCTATTTTTATAGAATACTTTGCTCTTCCTTTCACTAGCAATAATATTTTTATTATATTTGATTCAAATATAAATTAGTCTTTAAATATACGTCATTCAATAAATTTTACTAATGGTTAAGTTTACATCTAAGCTATGGATTAACAAATGAACCATCTATTACACTTTACCACATTTATATTTCTCAATATTTAATTATGAGTGTAGAAGTTAAACCATATATTATTATTTATCACATTTATCTCTATCAATCTTTGAAGGATTAATATGGAATATAAGTAAGCCTACCCTTTGATAATATAATATAATTTCATTTTATTTATACTTACCTTCTGGATGTAGAAATTGAACCATTTATTATTCTTTACCACATTTATTTTTGGTTGATCCATTAACACTCATCTTGGTTTAAGGTTATTTATTTGACAATGTAAGTAAATGTACTTATTATAAAAATCATCTTATACCATTAGGTATGATTTCATAAACATTTGGAAATGTTTGTTTTGTTGTCTTTAGAGACATAGTGAGGAAATGGAATTATAATTTGAAAATTTTAGACAAGTTTAATTGATTTTAAAATATTTTGTTCTAGTTTTACCATTTTCTCATATTGTAAAATTTTTAATTATAATTTGATGATTTTAGACAAGTCTAATTGATTTTACAATTTTTTTTTTAAAAAGTTATACCATTACATATGATTTCACAAACATTTAGAAATATTTATTTTGTTGTCTTTGGATACATAGTGACAAATTAGAATTAGAATTTATTGGTGGAAAATTGTATAGTTGAATATCATATTTAATGAGCACATGCAACTACAAAAAAATTGTAAAGAATTTTAATAATAAATTTTTCTAAACACTATTGTGAAATATTTGATAAAATAATATAAAAATTATTTTTAATATTTTTTCATTCATAAGAATAAAAGTAATAATATAAATTATTACTCCTTTATTCTATAAGAACCTTTTTATTACTATTTTATTTATTTTATTTTTTAAATAATTTACATAAAATAAATTAATGAAACTCATAATTTATAATACAGATCATAAACTATAAAAAATTTAAATGAAAAACAAATATTGATTGAACTTGATAACCATATAAATAACCAAGAAAAGGGCAAATATAATGTATTCAACTAATTTTTTTATATGTGCTACTCACTTACTATGTAACTTCATGGCTCAAGAAATAAGTGGTCAAAAACTTCATGGATGCTTCCAGTGAAGCTTATACAATTGTGACAACTAGCACTATCTACTATTTTCTTGCATTGTCATCATTCTATGTGATATTATATTATAACACAAAATGTTGTGCCTACCTTTATAGATAATACATTTATGGTCTCTTGACTTCAATCATGTGTGCATATTTTGATTTCATGACTCTTGTTTTTGAAACTACAATTTTACTTTTGACAATAAATTGAATTGGAAAAATTGGTTAAAATATGGGTTGGATAGTTTTAGTTGAGTGCAAGTATTAAGAGAGGGAAACTATTTAAGAACTATCTCTAACTTTAATACGGTAGGGATTCAACAACCTAAATCGACACATAGCTATTTCATCAAAAAATTAACAAATAATATTTATAAATTGATTTCATTAGTTTAGCATAGGAGAAATATAATTTAATTGCTTGTCATAATATAAATTATTAGCATATAATAACAAGGAAGGAAGATCACATAACTCCTATAGGAATTTATCAGACTTTTGACTTTAAATTGATAACATAACACTCTTTTACAAATAAGAAAGATGAAAACAACTTAGTTCTCATCTGACATTTCATTCACCAGTAGAGATCCCACCAAGGGGTCAAAATTGGATGTCTTGTGGGTGATTCATAATGTAACTACCATAGGAAAAGGGCCAAATATAATTTTTCACCTATAAATGGTTGTAATCAGATTTAGATAAAAAATAAAGGAAAAATGAACATTATTTGATAACTATAACCCTATCAGCTTTCCTAATCACTTTGCAGCTATTGAAAGACATAGTCAAGATATGTCAAAGTACAAAAAACAATTTGAAACCATTTGAGATCTAGTCAGCTCTATGTCCTCACTTGGGACTGTCTATTCGTTATGAGCATCAAAGCTTGTCCACATTCAATAGCATCTTGTGCTATGATTTTCCAACTAGCACTATGAGAAGCATTAATTAAAATAAAATATATGAGACACTTTTCATTTGCCTTTACATGGCCCTGTCAGAGTTCTTGTGAACCCTAAAACATTTTAAAATAGTTAAAGACTAGTCAAACCTATTAACATTGCATGGAGACTTGTATTAGTGCAAAGACTCTTTTGATCTTCTTTCCATCAATTAACATTGAATAAATACTTGACTTTGACTTCATAAAGACCACTATGGGTTTTTTTTAAAAGACACCACACTTTGTTTGTCAAGCTTCTTTAGGATTTGAATGTCATCTTTAAGAATATATCAAATGATACCACCAAGACTTGATCAGGTAACATACTAATGATTGACACTTAGCACCCAATCTAATGTGTTTAAAGACCTAATAAAAAACCAAAGTCTACACACCATTACAAATTCAAACAATAACATACACATACCCAGTCAGACTTTGAGTCTTATGTAATCAAAGATAAATATGTAAAATAATGTTTAACATCCCATTTTAGGAAATAATAACTGAATACTAATGTTAATGATCAAATGAATATCCCATGACTAAATTGGGGAAGTAATGCCCAATTAACACTGCTAATTTCAACTACTACCATTAAGACCAAAATAAGATCCACATAACTGATTCCAATTGATGAGGCTAAATGAATGATAAAGTCTTGTCAATAAAACACCAAGGTAATAAAACTTTTCAAGATGAATGTTGAAATCAAAATATGATGTCACCAATATGAACCCACTAAGTACAATAATAACATGGTACAAAGATCCAAAAAACTTCCTCCATACAAAACACACCAAATGAATACAAAGTCAAAGTAAACAAAAAAATAATGTGCTCTATTTTTAGTGATGAAATATTTATTATGACCTTGGATTTTCCTACATCAAACACTAAGGTTAGAAAATGTGAGATCTGGCCAAATGGAGGGGATAAGTAGTAAAACTACTCTTTTGGTCATGAGAAAAAGTGACCATGGCATCCTATTCCATCGCACCAAGTACCTCAACTATTTATTCTTATTTTTACACCATTCTTAGCTCCTATGTGTTGGTTTTCATTATCTCTTATCATAATTACAATGTGTTCTCTCTCTCTCCCCTTGTGGTATTTGAATCACAATAATCTCATTCCTTTGTGGGATTTCACCCACCATAAACCTTACTCTTATATTAAAAGCATAACCATGTATCAATAAATTCACATGTGGATTGAAACCAACTCTCATCCATCCATCGCAAATTAAATCTAACTTGTCATTTTTTACACCTTGTCCAACTAGTTGCAAGATCACTCACAACATCCCATATCTATGTTTGTAGTTTCTATCCCATGGCTACAATCTTATCTATCAGTATCATCACAACTAAATCAATATAAACTATGGAATCCAAATGATATCCCAAGGATAGGTATTAAATTCTCATGTTTCATTGTACTCATTAATATAAAAATCAATATCTCCATCTTCTACAAATTTAGCAACATAATCACATGGTTGGGTTGCCATACACATCAACAGTTCCTTCCACTTTTTGAGCTCAATAAACTCACTCTATACACCTACAATATCAGGGTCCTCTACATATACCTTGGATTATCTCAAACATAGACACATTCTCTTATATATATCCATGTTATAAGTTGGTTCCATGTTAAACTTTGGCTTCTCAAATCCTTCACCATCATCCTTCCCACTCTCTAAGATAATACAAAGTTATTTTTAGGATAGCTCTTCTTCCACACATAGCTATAAGTAAAAATTCACCTCCCAATCTCCTTGAGAACAAACTTGTTCCCATGCTCTACTACACTCTTTTATCTCCATATCAACTTGAAGACACTTGTATATGGCTAGAATATAAACACCAACTACTTATTCATCCACTGCTTGCTTATCAATCACTTGGTCAACTTAGTCACTTCATCTTTCATAAAAATTAGCATGCTAAACTACAAACACATTTATTCTTCATATTCACTACTATCTCTGTGGATATAAATGCACATTGTAGAAACACATTAGTGGAAACAAAAGCTCCATCAAACAATTCATCCACTACTCCATCATATGTCAATGATGGTTTATCTACCTCTACTTCAATGATGGTATGTTCCTCATGATTTTCACTCACACTATGAGATGCCAATGGCCCATTATACACACCTCTCAAGTCTATTTTAACCTTTTTAATACCTCTGATTTAAACTTATACACATGGATAAACCTTCTCTATCATCTTCTTGTGTGCACTAGCTTGCACAACATCCACAACCAATATTTCCTTCATAAAAAATTACAACTCTAAAAGGTTTGATTCGTCACTCACCTTCAAATATATGTGTCAATAATCTATATGAAACTCAATTGGTTTATTCAAATAAATGTTCATCATACATTGGTTGTCCTCAACCCTAATTCCATTAAAAAGAAACTTGATAATATTATTACCATCATGAACCAAAAAAATTTCAACATTCACCCACTCATGGGTCTTCAAAATCTATTTCCCTTCATCACACAATGGGTCTCCATACTAAGGTGAACAATGTATCACATATATTCCATCCATCACAAGGATTTATTCACCTAAGGACTACTCATAACTCTCATATATCCTTTTTTTTCTCAATGTATGATCTACATATAGAAGCCATTCCTTGTTGTCTTCCAAGAAAATTTGATCCTCCGTGCAATTATGCACATCTCTCTTACTTCTCAAAGTAGTATTTGGTTTCTCACATGATAGCTTCCCATCCATATATCTTTTCTTTGCAATATTATTCTCACCAACTATTTTAGTCATTTTCATATGAAGCTTTCTCAACATGTAAACTACAATTTTCGGTCTAAAATATCCTCAAACATCTTGAAAACCATGTATTCCTACTCACACACCTTCCCTTAATTTTCCATTATCATTTAAAACATAGTAAAACATGACCAATGTGATCTCATGTGAAATTTGAGTTGTGTTTTACATTTATTATATAACAATAAACATGGTGTAGAATGGATATATAAATTCATACATATCATAATGATAATGATATATAATTATTAATAATTATAGTTTGTAAGTTTATGAATATGTAAAATATGTTATTTTGTAAAACATACAATGAAGAAAACAATTATCTTACATTTGGTTCCCTATGTGATTGCTTTGGATACATGATAGTGTAAATAAGTAAAGGATGAGGCTATGGATGTTAATAATGAGGAAAAAAATTGAATATGTTTGTATATAGGTTTACACGATTTAGAAATGAGATAATTTTGTCATGTATGTTAACTATGGACTTATTTTTGTTGATTGTGATGAATATCTAATAGTGAAATATAGAAAAAAATTAATTGTGACATGGTAGGATCAAAAATAGAATCTTTGAATATTCATAGATAGGGTCATACTCCCTATTAAATAGCCTAATAAATATACATCCACTAACTTCATACTTTTCCTAATTGATTGTGATGAAATTATAACTATTCCACATTCTACATGTGTTTACTAAGTAGCCTTATATGTTGAAATGTTTATATGGCCATGCTAATATATTTATTTTTCTCCTCTTTGATTTTGATACCATAAGGTTATTTGTGATATATAAAAACCTATGAAAAGGAGAGGGGAGTGTAATAGGATGAGTTGACCCCAATCACCCCTTGATGATTGATCATTAACTATTTATTTAAATACTCCAAATTAGGATATAAAATCACATGTGCTTCTCCCACCTATTATTATTTTGTAATTGTATTCCATGTCTATGTGTATGTAGCTCAAAAAATGGATTTGATAATTTACAATGATATCACTCAATATTTGAGATACTTTAGACATGGATTGTGACTATTCTTTGTCAATGATCTTGAATTTTTTAGGAATGGAACATATTTTATTAATGTGAATCAGTGTATAAGTGTTGAATAGACAATGCCAAACTAGAAATAATGAATGAACTTTGATTTTTTATTTATATAAAAAACCTTTTGAAAATTTATTTTAGACAACCTTATGAAATGTGTAAGAAGACAAAATGTAATATTTCAAAATTTAGAAAATATATATTAGTTGGCATGTAACATGATAACACTAGGTGGATAGGTAAGTGGAAATAGACACATCAACCCAACATGTACCCATACCAGAGAATAAAAAACATTTGTTCATAAACTAGAGATAGTTTCAAGGCATTATAAAACATTATGATAATTTTCCAATTAAATGTTTATATAGTAACAATGGTGAATATAGGTTTGATCATGTATATATATAAATGGATTCAATGAATGAATAATAAAAATCATCTATTTTGGCACACATCAAATATTGGAAGATGTGTCAATAACTAGAATTATCAAGTACTTGTGACTATATTTAGGTATATACATCCCCCTTTATTCTATTAATGAAATTTATATAGTAAATGTGAAATATTAAACTTGTCTTTGTTCAACACACTTTGTATTTTAAAGTATATTCCAATTGTGAAAAATACCCTAGTTTAGAAAACCCTGCAATAAGACACGCATTAATCATTTGTAGGTATTTTAAATTTAAATAAGTTGAAACTTTGAAATTGAAATTTTAAAAAAAATAAAGAAAGGAGTACACCTATATGGATATGAAACCATGTTGATCTATAAGCTATAAAATATGGAGAAATGTGCTCATATTTTGAATCACTCAGAGAATTTGAAATATTATTGAATTAAGAGTGATAAAATCTCAAGTTTTAATAAAAAATAAATCCCTTGAATTCAAAAGATGCATATTCCAAATCTCAAGATTGGGGAAAAGTACCCATTGTACTAATCAATAGTAGGTGGTACCAAAATAAGTTCACTAGAAATGATGTGAATGCCACTTAGTGTCACTATAATTTAATATACATCACTTGTAATATAATATGTAACAACACAATAGATTTTATAAAAGTAATTCTAAGGATATTGAGAGTCACTAGACTCAAGCTGAAATTATGTGAAACATAATGAATCACACTACTGAAGATAGATCTAGATTAAACCTTACATGCTTGAAATAATGAATAATATTCATGTCCTATCATGACCTTATTTTCAATATATTTAAATTTAAAATAAAAACCTTTTTAAAAATATGCATGGACAAGTATCATGCCCTTCTAACTTTGAACATGTGAAACAAAAAAAATCATGATCTTTGAACTATAAAAAATGTGATTGAACAAACATCATGCCTTTTTAACATTGAAAAATTTAATGGAAAAGTATCATGCCCTTTGAACTTTTGAAAATGTGCATGAACAAGTATGAAGCCTTTTAAACTTTAAAAAAGGGAATGAACAAGCATCTTTCCATTTGACATTTTAAAATGTGCATGGAAAATCATCATGTTATATAAATATATACCAAGTGATGTATAATTTCATATATCTATATGATCAACTATAACTATATGTGAAACCTTTAAATTCATTCTTGTACTTATTTTTCATATGCCTATGCATATGCATTAAAGTCTATATGAATTTATACTTTTAATTATACAAAGTGAGTGTATATGCATGTAACATTCCCCCAGAATTTATATTTGATGTGATAATGTATTCCATGCATTTTATTAATTTGAAACTTGTACTTTCAATCTTTGAAAAATGTATTTTATATATTTGAAACTTGTACCCTACCATAGAATCTAGTTTTTTGAATTTTTTTGAATCTTTGATAAACATCTATTTTGAATATTTTGAATATGTAGTATGTCCCAAATATAATTTTTATATGTTCGTGGAGACATGGCTCTATATGATAAGGCCATTGTGGCCTTAAATTCACTAATCTCAAAATAAGAGATAATGTTATCATGAGATAAAGATATAATTATGTATAATCATGACATCATGTGGAGACCATGTTATTTTATAATAGTGCATGTCTCTAGCATATATATCATACATGTTTCATATATTAAATATATATATATATATATATATATATATATATATATATATGACACATGTATGATATATATGTTAGAGACATGCACTATTATAAAATAACATGGTCTCCACATGATGTCATGATTATACATAATTATATCTTTATCTCATAATAACATTATCTCTTGTTTTGAGATTAGAGAATTCAAGGCCGAAATGGCTTTATCATATAGAGCCATGTATCCAAGAATATATAAAATCTATATTTGGGACATACTACATATTCAAAATAGATGTTTATCAAATATTAAAAAAATTTCAAAAAAATTCAAAAAACCAGATTCTATGGCAGGGTACAAGTTTCAAACTTATAGAATACATTTTTCAAAGATTGAAAGTACAAGTTTCAAAATAATAAATCTAAAAATAAGAGATAATGTTATCATGAGATAAAGATATAATTATGTATAATCATGAAATCATTTGGAGACTATGTTATTTTATAATAGTGCATGTCTCTAACATATATATCATACACAATGTCATAAAATAAGGAAAAAGGACATATATAAGGGACATGTTCAAATATTTTGTATATGATAAAACATTGTAAATATACGAGTAATATCAAAATTCAATTTGAATTTATCAAATGTCATATAAGGACATATTGCACACATACGGCCAAGGGCCACAAAATAATGTTTGCACACACAGGACTAAGGGTTGCACTAAATGTATATGTTTAAATGTTTCAAAATCCATACATAATATGAAAGCAATGTCTATCCTATCAATCACAAAATTAAATAATAGAGAACAAGCATAAAAAAATGAAAATTAGTCTACACTATACATATGTTTTAATGTCATATCACAACAAACTATAATATTTATGTAACACAATGTAATATATAAGTAATTATAAAATAAGCTTCTATCATATGTAGATTTACATGGTGTGTGTGTATATATATCTGTGTGTGTGATATGTTAATAATGTAACATGTAGAATAAGATTCCTCCAACATAAGCATTGGCATTGGTTAGATAGGAGCCCAACATTTAAAAATCATGTATGGTGTGTGTGTCTTGTATCATGTACATATACCTTGTGAAATTATTATGTGTATGAAAAACAATATGATATCTGTCAAACATGTGATAAATAACATATGTAAATAAGTAAACTAGCAACTCATGTCATGATTTGTTTTCAATTTTTTTGACATTTTTTTTCTAAATTTTGGACATATTGGAATTTTTATTTATTTATATATTTTAATATTTTTGAGATTAGTTACCCTATGATTCCATCAATAAGATGACCATAGTGTGCTCCTATATCATAGAGTTGGAAGATAACTTTTTCATGGATAAAAAATGGTACATGTAGATAAATAAGAATATGATAAGGCATTCAGTGTTGTAACATAAATATATTGATCATTTATCATATTATATGTTGCATAATTTATAAATTGAGAGGGTAAAAGAGTTGTTTTAATCTTTGGTATAGTAGGAGAAGGTCATGCTACATGTGTTCACTATTTAACACATTGAACGATCTGATATATTTCCTTAGGATTCAATGTAAAATATTTGTATTTATTTATATTTTGATCAAATATTTTATATGATTTTTTTGGGTTTATTAAGTTATACTAATTTCCTCTAAAATGATTTTATATAAATATTAGATGTGAAAGGTGGATCTACACTACACTTTTCAATAGGTGAAAGTATTTTTTTATTATGATCTTGAATATGAGCAATAAATGTATTTGAATTATGATATTTAATAGGTAAAATAAACATATTTTTATTTTTATCTTGAGTAAGTGAAAATAAAAAGCCACATTGGTGGTGGGGTAGGAGTAGGAATTACCACTGACTATAAAGAGTACTCATATTGAATTCCTATAACTTTGAACAACTTATTACAATGTATAAATTTGAGATGTTGTAGTTTAGATAGTATTTCAAAAATATCATGTTTATATGGTTATTCTAATAAAATTTTAAATAAACCCATGCTTGGTAAGAATATGAATATATTAGGTGATGTTATTAAATAAACTCAAATAAATAACACTATATGCCCAATAGTATCCTATGTATTTCTATTAAATGTCTAAACTATTCTTGTTGTAGCTTGTAAATATTATTATGTGTACCCCATAGTTTGAACAAGTGTCATTATACATGTGTTTTCACTTGACACATTATCAGTCATGACACTATGTATGGGTTATTTTTTGATATAAAACTGAAGAAAGAGTACATGTTTGTCTAAAAAATCATAAAAAATATCACTATCATCAAATGTGATCATACACCATGATAGTATTATTTTTGTAGATGTATCAATAATACCATATAATTAATATCCATAAGTTAAAGGATGATGATGTAAATTGTATTCATGATTTACCTTTAAATTATCTATTTTTTCTCTTTTACCATTGTTTAGAAATGCATTACTTAATAGTTTTAGCTTTTTGTATTATCAATTTTTTTGTCTATATTCCTCAATAAGTGTGTTTATCCTAATATTATTATCATCAATAATATATTTTATCTTATTCCTTAGATTGAAACACTTTTTTAATAATTTTGCAATACATCTGTCATAGTCATAATATGTGTTACTATTGAATCCCTTGTGTTGAGTCTGGTCATATAAACATATAATGTTGGTGCGAGAGACATGAGATTGCAATTGATTAATTTTTGTAGCAAGACTTCAATAGGTTGTGGTAAATTTTCAAACTGTCTCCTTGGTGGAGTTATCAATCAAAGCTTATTTATTTTTTTTGATATTTAATTAACCATTTCTTTAGCTTCATTCTTGTTTTTATTATATTTGACCTTATAATTTGGTTTAGTTTGAAACATGTCATTTCAAGTATATGAATCACTTGCTTCATATTTTAGTTTGTTCAAAGCTATGATATTGACTTATCTTTCTTTGAATATATAACATAAATCACATAAATATTTGAATTTTTTGAACATGATAGACTCATGGAGTTGTAATAACAAACTTTGTGTGAATATATCTCTTAATTCATTATTTGTAATAGTTTTTTTTTCATTTTAGCTATAGTAATTTCATATTGAATAAAAAATTCATTGATTTGATCATTTTACCCTTGATTTATTTTTTTAATTTGTATATATTATATTTTTTCACTAATGTTTTTAGAGAAGTGTTCTAGATGTTGATTTTCCAAAGATTTGAATTATTTAACCAATTATAAGTAACTATCATATAACCTTTGTAAAACATATTTTTTGAGGTTCTTGAAAATATCTATGTTAATAATTTGTCAGTGTAATCATAATCCAAGCATGTTCAATGGAATGATGGAATATATTGTTTGAGACCACCTTCAACTTCATAGAGTGTTAGCCTAGGAATTAAAAATATTGTCGTTAATGGGAAATAGTATATCTCAAGTGACAAAGTATAATGAATCAATGTATATGATTCCATTGAATAATTATCTTTAGAGACACCTTTGTCTAACTAGAATACGTTAGAGTGTAAGGTTATAAGAGATATCTCAATAGACTATTCATGAATTGAGGTTGGTGGTGGACAATTCGTAGTATTCAAAGGATGTGTGTATGGTTTTTGTGTATAAATAGGCATATGAATATATTTAAAACCATGTGATATTTCCATACCAAGGGATGATGAAGCATATGTAACTAGGGGTGTTGATTTAGAAATATAATCATTAGTAGAAACTGAAATACCTAAATTAGGAGTGGAAGCATGAGATGATTTATTTTATTCATATCTTGTAATGTATGGTAATGTGTCAATATTATGCAGGTTGACATTAATTTATTCATTGAATTTTTTATGATTAACTTCATCCACTTTCTTTGTATTAGTTTTATTAGTCTAAATAGTAATGATAATTCCATAAATACATGTGTATTATCTGTTATAGCCTTCCCAATGTACAAATATTATAGTTCATAAGTCATATCTAATTTTATAAATATTTGACTAAATAGTTCTTATATCTAAGGATGATTATTCAAACCATGCAATTTGAGTAAGGCTTGAAATTGTATGTTATTTATATTAGCCTTGTTATAATATTTGAATTTAATTAATGCAAATATATAGTTAATCGAAATTATAATCCATAAAATAACAAAGAATGTAATGATGAGATTCATTAGATGAATCAAGAGGTAGAAGCAATTCATAGTTATCATGACTTTAATTTGAAATTTGAAATTTTAATTTTCAAATGGATTTAAAGGTATAACTAGACAAGTTGTGTTTAAATTTAGTCTCTCAAATATATTGATGCTAATTTTAAAATAGTGAATAAGGACCAAAGGGCACAAACTAAAAATTATTATACCATACTGTAGATAAAATATACCATCTCTAGGGTATGTTGAGAGTAAATTCACATAGATAAACTTCTTAAAAGTTCACTTCAATAAGAAAAGGATGAAGGCTTACTATCACTAAAAATTAAAACATTGGGAATTTATAATATATCATGAGTTACTTGAAAACTAGGATAGATATATAGTATTTTCTAATCAATTGAGTATTGTGGTATTACCACTCAAACAATGTCTTAGGTAAAAATGAAGACTTCATTGCATAGAACTATAGATCTTATAAGTTTTAAAACTATCAGAGTGAAAATTCTAGGAGAGTAAGAGAAGAAAGAAAAATACAATGAAATTTAAACTAAATTTTAAAACCAAATTAAAATAATTTTTTTTGTATTAAAATTATAATGAAATAATTCTATAAAATGTAGACATTTACTAATTTTTTGTTACACTATTTTTTATTTAACAAGTAATATGTTGTTAAGTAGGTATACAACATAAGAGAGATTAGAATTCTATATATATATATATATATATATATATATATATATATATATAATTATGAATAATTTTGATCTATAAATTATTAAATATAGAAAATATATTGTTTAAATAGTAGGAAGAGAAACAAATAGCCTTGATCTAGTTCTTGACTGATTATTTTGGATATTTTACAATGGAAATAAATAAAATGATAAATTTTGACTACTTAGAATCAATAATAAAATATGAAAATATATACGGATAGGTCCATGCTATCTAGACAACACAGGTTAATTATTTATCTTAGCCAGGCAAACTTATCTCTTTTAACTGAGACTTAAATATCACACTAAAAGATAGATAAAAGAAGAAATATGACAGGGCAAGATCAAGAACATAACTTGATAATATTATTAGACATTACCATGACCCATGGAAAATAATTTATGTTATTAAAATCTATTATATATGTATTTGTATGCATTGTCTAATGGAACTATAAAATCTCTACCTTATGTGTTTATGCCTATTGAGAAATTTTATATGTTGTAATTATGATACAAAAACATGCATACTACTATTTTTATCCTTTTTGAATTATAAATCATATGAGTCTTCATGAGAGCTATAACTCTAAAAAAAATAAGAGGGTATTCTAATGGGATGAGATGACCCTAATCACACACTTGATTATTAATCATTGCATACATATTTAGCTAATCCAAAGAGGGAAATCAGGAACACGGAGTTATCTCACCTAGGTTGATTATGAAAATTTTCTCCTTGACTATTTTTATGTAACTATGAATATGATTTTAACATGTCAATGATAAATCTTATGTTAGTTTGATATGTGTAATATTTTAGTTGTGAGTTCTCTTTTTAAATGATCTTGAATTTTGGAAGAATGGGGTAGATTTTGTCAATATAAAATAGTGTATAAGTGTCCAATATATTCTTCCATGTTATCAATAGTTAATTGATTTTGATTTATATTTTTAGTCAATTTTTTTTGACAAACTCCTTTAGTTGACATTGTGAAACATGTGAGAAGTCCTAAAAGAATATTTCAAAATTTAGAAACTAGTAGTTACTTGGTACGAGACATGACTTTGTTGGGTGGACAAATCTATAGTAGTGGAATTGTTTGAGAGGATTAGGGAATTTGTTTTTGAGATGGATACATTATTGAGGTTTTTAAAATAAGTTTGATAATTTTAATTGTAATTTTTTGAGTTGTATATATGGTTAATGTTGAATCAAGATTACATATAGATAAATCGATTAAAGGAATGGTGAATAAGAATCATGTATTTTAGAACAAGTAAAATGGTTTAGGATGTGTGAATAATTATCATTTTAAAGTACCTATGACCATATTTATGTATCCACAAACTATTTCAACATCATGACCTAGATATGGATCTAATAATATAACCTAAAAACTTTGTTGAACTCATAAATCTTCTTTGAGACTTGTTATAACAAATTATAAAAATATCTATTTTTATTTGTTTATTGGATGTTTTATCATATGCCATGGGTTATACTATATTATAAATTTGAGGTTTTAAAAAATTGATCTCCTACTCACATGGATGGAATAAGTGGTAAAATAATTATCTCAATCACTACAGCTAAAGACCGTGGCATTCACTTATAACACACCATATATTTTAGTCAATTTTATCTTTTTATCTTTCATTTATAGAATTTTTGTCTTAAAATACACTCTATGTTTCCTATATCTACTCACCCTTTCCTATTTTTTGGTATTATACAAACCATATTTAGTATTCTTACACAAAAGGGTCCTCTACTATGTACCCATTATTTGGGCATATCCTTCCACATCCTTAAAATGGTTCTCTTCTTAGTATTCTTCCTTATTTATATGAAATGATATCTACCTATATTTGACCACATACACCATTATGCTACTTATTTAATCTTACTTTCACTTGTGGGATTATACCTACTATCATCTGACCACCTCATCCTAAAGACTTCTTGGCTTTGTTTAATAACTATCTAACCATTTTTTATTCTTCCTTCTATAACTCTCATTTTTGCATATCTCTTATTTATTTAAGGTTTCAATATATTCCTCTATTTTTTAAATTTATACCGATATATTAATTGTGGATTCTACATTAATAATAATCTTAAAATTTGATTCTTCTTTCTTTGGTTCTTGTCATACTCTAGTTGATGTTAAAATTAGCTTATCTTCCTAGATTTGTTTATTAAGTGCATAATTTATAATTTATATCTTCACCTCTTCACTTTGGAAAGACTATTTTAATGCATCCTTTATATCTATATTTACATCTTAAACATAAGTCATAAATTAGTTTAAAATTGAGACTTCATATAAACATAGGTGCTTCCTCCATTTTCGCACTTTTAATTTTACTTCCTCCAAGAATTGTTTCTACAACACATTAATAAGTATTACTTATCCTTATATCTTTTCTCATATATCCTTGTGACAATTCCTCTTTCTCTTAGTCATTTATAATCTTGTTTTAATCAACACCTGATCAATTAAATTTTCCTTCCTATCCCTCCTTTCTTAATTTTATGTCACATCAGTGACATTACTCACCTCCCCAATATTTTCCCATTTATCTTATTTTTTATACCTTTCCCACATAAATATAATACAAGTGATATCTCTATTTATACAATCTCTCATACATATGAACGTGTTTGACTAAATAAAAAAATGTCTTATTTTATGTTTTATCATTCATTTCTAATCTTGCACATATATCATCACATTACATGGATAAATATATCCAACACATACTTTTACATCCCATGTTCATGATTTAAAGACATGGTGTTCAATTATTCTCTATATTTCACATTTTCCTCACATCTTTCACTCATAATATGGAATCGCAAAGGACCATTATTAATAGCCTACATGGTTATTTTTAGATCACTCTTCACCTAATTTAATCCTTCATATATGTGTTATTCAACCATATTGTTATCTTATTCATTCACTTACACCACATTTACCTCTATTCCTTTCTCTATGCAAACCAGATATTGTTTATCATCCTCAATGTTTATTTCCCACAAAATATAAATATTATTTACATTACCTTTATTATTTAGTGATGACTTATCCTATTTAAAAATATGGTATTCCAAAATTTCTTTCTTGTCATCGAATAATGGGTCTCCACATTCTAGAAAATAAACTATCACCTCCACATCCTCTTCCTTGAATATATCTTCCTTTATGGGTTGTTCGCAAATTTATTTCTCTTAGTTGTTCTTGAAAACTTTATTTTGATTCTGACTTTTTCATCTCTCTTTTATTTTGATTTTAAAATTAATCTTATTCCATTCACTCTATTGAAACATAGATTTTATCACAACTACTTAACAAATTATAATCATTGATATAATTCAAACAACATGAGATACAAACAAATACATGCATCTTATTCACAATCCATCAAATATATTTATATATATGTGGGTTCAATCATATATTTTCCATTTTCATTAAACATTATTTATAAAATTCAAATGTTTAAGCTACTTCAAATATCATTCAAATTGTCTCCATTTCGTGATAATTGTCTTTGATCTTTTTGGAAAAGAATACACTAGGCATAAAAGTGAAATTTTCAGTCCTATCCACTTAGGTTGACCCCATACAATGAGAAATAATATCTATTTTCCAAAATTCAAATAATCCTTTTGGGTCTTCCTACACATTTCACATGGTAGCTAATTGAAATTGTAAAAATATTCAACTATAAATACACACCAAATTCCATTCATCTTCATCACTTCATATAAATAAAAATCAACTTATATCAAGTTCACACATTATTTCATAGTGATAAAGTCTATTTTATTCTCTCCAAGTTTAATATCACTCAGAAGGAGGAGTCATATCCTAATTCAAGAGCATTAAAAAGCAAGTCAAGATATATCATTATGAAGTATCAAATCCATTTTTATAAATACATACACATGTTCAAAGAGTATAGTTACACATTCACTATAGGTGGGATACCTAATTATGATTGATTACCATCCTTATATTAATAGATACATATGTAGTGATCAATCGTTAAGTGGGTGATTGAGGTTAACTATGCCCATTACAATCCTCAGTTGTTTATAGGTTTTCAAACTATCAAAGTGACAATCATAAAATGTAAATATAAGAAACAAAATTATTTATTAATGTTAAAATATAAATTTAAATATATCATATTTTTTAGTACACACAATAATTAATAGGGACAAGTCTATTGTAAATAGACTAGACCAACCAACATTGTTGTCCACTTATAATAGTCATGTCCAAGAGTATTATATGATTCTTCCTCTAATATTTCATCTCAAAAATTATATTTATTTATATATTTTCTTTTCAGTTAGTTAGTCAACTCAATCAATTAGGAGAGTTTATGGTCAATGGATAGGAACAAATTACGCTACATTCCATGTATAATAGACTTGTCTAGATGTAGTTTATGATCATATGCCTAATTTTAAGCATGAATAGTCATTTATCTTATATATATTCCCACTTTCATACACTTATAAAAGTATAAATATTTTTTTTAAAGTTAAGTATATCTCTTCTTAGCCTCTTTAATAAATAGTAGTGTTTCTACATTTAGGAAAAATAAATAAAATTAGAAATGTTGATTTTTTTAGATCTTTACCATTGTGATATTCTCTCATT
Organism: Torreya grandis; assembly: GCA_037957365.1. Lineage (NCBI taxonomy): Eukaryota > Viridiplantae > Streptophyta > Pinopsida > Cupressales > Taxaceae > Torreya > Torreya grandis. The sequence goes on from JARHVA010008303.1 coordinate 477,167, forward strand.
TTACACATGTATAATTAAAATGAATTTTATATATTTATTATAAATAAGGTAGAACATATTGATGAACTAGCACTTTTTTTTTGATATTTTTCTTTTTTGTTTGGTTTTGAAATTTGAAATTTGAAATCTAAATTTTTATTTCTTTTTTCACTACATTCTTAGAAATAGTATTTTGGTAGTTTTAAAATTCATATGAGTAATCATTATGGGAAAAGAGTCACCATTTTTACCATATCCATGGTGTGAAGGGTATTGTTTAATCTATTTTTAATTGAATCAATTCAGACTAATATAATTAAATAATTTAATTTTTAATTCAGAAATATACTGATCTGATAGTAAAATACAATATGATAAATATATTATAGAATTATAAATTTTATAAAAATATTAATTAATCCTAAATATGTATAAATATCTTCAAAAAAATATTATATTGAGTATGCAAGTCGATTGTAGTTGAAAATTGCTTGAAAGGACCTATATGTTATGTTATATCTGAAAACAAGTTACAAACTGTGCAAGGATAAGGCTACACCAGGGGACAAGAACACATTTGAGCCTTGTCTATTGACTGTGTTTGTCTCTTGGTTGACTATGCACCTGATTTATCAATACGAGTAGATTAAAATGTCAAAAAGGATATCCTAATTATATGTAGGATCCAAATAGATATGTCAAAGACCTATAAAAGACAAACGCTAGTCTTGCACATGTAATATATAGAAAAAATATAACAAAGAGGGTGGAATAGGGTTAAGCTAATAACTAAACTACACTCTGAAAAAATTACATAATTTTAGAGTTGCCTACATACCCAAAATGGGACTCAAGTTGATGTAGTTATTCTTTTTATGGTGATTGTATGTTATATGATTGTGAAACTATATTATTATAGCTATAATGTCAATTGAAATTATTGAAAATGGATGCCATTTACCTAAAATAAAATACATACAGACTTGACCTAAGAAAGGTATATTATATTAGAGTTTAGATTGGTATAAGTAGTGATCTTTTTCTCATTGTGTGGTAATTTGAAATCAGATTTCTAAGTGTCTTCAAGTAAATACCTTGATGTCCTCTCATAGGGGAATATTTAGAAAATTTTATTTAACTGACCCTACAAAAATTATGGGTGAGACATTATGAAAATTATATGCTTTCAAAATTAAAAATTTAAGTTTAGAGGACAAGGTCATAATACTGGATAAGGTTGCATTACAAACCTATCCCATTTCAAGCAGTCCTATAGAAGAAGGATAAAGAGTGTTTTAAATCATTCCAAAAGTGTGTGTGTGTGTGTGTGTGTGTGTGTGTGTGTGTGTGTGTGTGTGTGTGTGTGTGTGTGTGATATTTGTGTGTGTGTGTGTTTGATATTTTTAGTTTTTATAATATAATATATGGTCTCTTAAGGATTACAAGTTAGTGAAATGGTGAATAGATAGAAAAGGGTAATGATGTAAAAAATAATCATTATCAAACACCTAATAAGTAAATTTATGTCTAATTGCCCCCATTTATTCTAGTTTAATATGCCTTAATTTGAAACATTAAAAAAATGCCACTGAAAGTAATTATTTCCCATTTTTGTAAATTAAAAATCTAAAACTTGAAATTTGAATTTTTAAAAGAGAGATGAAATTATACATTTAAAATAGTGTGTAATCAAATTTCCTTGTAACTTTAAAGTGGATAATTTTGTTCCACCTTGTTGAGGTATTTAGGAAAATAGTTAACATGTAGTGAATTGAGAGTGATGAAGTCTCAATTTAAATATATTTATATTCTCTTGAGTTGGATATATTGTATGCTCCAACTCTCATTTTTATATGTAGAGTAATTTGTAAACTATTTGTATGGGTGGAACCACTAAATGTGGCTCTCTACATAAAAAAGGTGCAACCATGGGAATTGAGTGTCACTAGACTCTAATTTGGCCCTCTTGTAACATGAATAAAAATCACACAATTTTAGATAAATCTAGACTCTATTCAAAACTTTTTAAAATGTTGAACTTGAAAGAAATTGAAGTTTCCATTTAGTAACTTTAATATGAATTAATATCATGCCCATTGTACTCTATTTTATGTTTAATTTCCTATTGAATTTTACAACTATTTAAACCTTTGAAATTTGAAACTTTTAAACATTGATTTTATTTTTTTAAAATTTCCATATAGTAACTTCAACATGAATCAATATCATTCCCCATGTACTATATTTTGTGTTGAATTTCCATCTGAAATTCAAAATTATTGAAAACCTATACCTATTCGAGACTTAGCAATTTACCATTTTAGGGATGAATGCATATTATATGTCATATGCCCCCCATTGTCTAGAAAATTTGAATCGTGTTGTAATTTTCTAAAACTATACAATGCCATAAAAATAAAATTTTCCTCATGAGTAATTTACTTCTCAATACAAGCCCATTTTGATAACCCCATATATATATTATGGATATATCATAAAAGTGACTTAGCTCAAAATAAGAGTTATGTAATATGGAAAATATGTAATCATGTAGTATCACTTTGAATTAGTTTGATCATTTTAGTTACAATGCATCATAGTATTGAATATATATTAAAGAGATAAATTATTGAAGAATATAAGAATCATGTGCATGATATGTATCATGGAAGAAAATATAGAATAAAGAGTAGGAATCATGTATTATAGGAATGATGACATCATTTGAATAAGTAAACAACATACAAGCAATGTCATAAAATGTTATTTATTTTTCACATAATATCATACTTAAGGCTATAAGTATACATACAAGGTACATGTGAATGTAAGATAAACATACAAAGTCAAGGGCCACATTAAAATGGCATACGAATGCCACATAAGAAGTAGTTTGAACATACAAGGTCAAGGGCCACACACAATAAGTAATGTTTAATATTCTCATTCAATAAACCAATAAATAAGCATAAAAATAAATGAAATTAGTTTGTATCCATGTCATTGTTATTATATAAAATTATCACGTATGACACAAACCCTTTTTTGTGAAAACCAACATTAGGTTTTTTAAATAAGGGTTTGTGAAATACAAATCCTTTAGGAATAGGTCTTACTGAATAGACCTTATAATAAAGTGTTTGATCCCTTGATTTACATATTAATATTAGGGTGTATAAGTGTATTGACATACTCTTATAAATTATGGCTTAAATATATGTGTTCACAAGTCATCTTCCTCATAAGATGAACCAAATAAGACTCACTCATAACAGTTATTATTTCATAAAAGAGTAGTTTACATAGAACTATATAATTAAAGGTATGTTATCAAAACTCAAGGATTTCTCCTTATTAATAACATGATTAAATAAATTCCCAAAGGATAAAATAATATGAATATACTTAAGCATCTTAATTGATTAATAAAAGATAGTTAACATGTGTTCATTCCATAATAAAAAATAAACTTAGCATTAGTCTAATGTTCTTCTTAATATCACAATGCAACATATACATATAAATTAAGTGACATCACCCACTAAACATGATTTTACCTCTTAGTCACTAACGTTCATCATGCATATTAATAACATAGTACAAAGAGATACGACTTGTATAATAATAATAAATTCATCACAATCAACTGAAAATAACAATATCTTATGAAGGATCATACCCAATGGAATCAATTAGATTCAAAACTAGGGTCATAACATATTATATACAAATTCAACATAGAAGGAACCATTTTTTTTTGATACATCTTATAAACAATTATTATATTCATATTATTTATAATTAAACTTATTAAGATAAATTCCATTAGGGTACCAACATAGTTGTACCTCTCAAACCATACATTTAATCGAGTGTTAATCAAATAGGTTTTATTTAATTAATTATATATAATGTAGAATATTAAAATAAAAGAAAAATCTCCTCGAATGTGACATGTTATTATCACACACATTTTGTTTTTGATGGTCCAGTAGTCTAAAAATCTAATTTGTTGCTTTACTAATTTCCATCTTCTTCATTAAACAACATAAGTACAACATTGTGCATCTACTGAATTGAATATTCATAAGATTAAGACTTATATTAAAATATATTCCATAAAGTCTCATTTCCCATAAATGGTAACATGCAATTTAATTATAAAAAATTATAAATTGAAAACCAACAACCATGTTTAATATTTCAAGCACACGGGAACCATTATCAATTATTTTGACACAACTTAAGTGTCATAAGAAACAAAGTGGACATCATGGTGAAATGGAACAAGTTGATTGAAAAATAAATATGAAATAAACCAAAATAGTTCCCATAATGAGTTAATTAATTATTATAATCTAATTATATTAGAGTTCCAAACATACTTCATAGGAAATCTAATAATTTATAGGAAAATAGAGATAATAACTATTCATTTGTGTAAATTTTGCTTTCTAGCACAACTTTATGAATATAAAATTTTAAGATTTCAAATCCCAAAGCCTCGTTCAATTCATATCAAAGACCGATGGTACCTTTTTAATAATCACAAAATCATAACTAAAAGATAGACATTTTACTTAACACTTTATTTATTTAAAAAAATCAACAAACAACACTATCCAATTGGTTGAGCATATTTCTCAATTTCATTCATGAATTAGAACTCTATTGGAAATAATTATTTATAATACAATAAATGATCCATTTCATAACAATAAATTACTCATTGCAATAAGAGTATTTATACCCATTACCACTAGTATTCACAAATTGTAAAAATGAAATTTACACAAGATAAAGATTTCCAATAGCCAATTATTAAATAATCCAAATATATCCTTTCTAATTATATTCTAACTTCTAAAGCCATTTTGAATACCAAAAACATAAATAATCAGACCATAGCTTCTAATATCTCAACCAAGTCTAATTTGAGTCACATTACACACCAATTTAGGAACCAAAAAAACTTGAATTCATGCTTCTTAACTCAAGAATTCATTATCAATGAAATAAACCATTAGTGTAGTCACCAATACTAGTATATGAATCACAAAATTAGTCTACATCCACTTGTGCAAAGAAAATTATAGTGCACATTTGGTTAACTATATCCATGGTTACTCAATAATAGTACAATCAAAATGAAAAATAGAAAGTCATAAAACCACAAAGATGATCACAATTTTGCTACATAAATACATGATACTCAGTCATTTGAACAATACATCCCTAATTCATACTCAAACCATTATTTTATAATATTTCCAAATAAATATATATTTCATAACTTAAATATATCTATGTAAACAATCAAATATATTTTTAAACCAAAATTGATTTACATATTTCTTATACACGTAGTCAACCATAAAAGAATTCAAAAGTCACACCTAGTATAACCTAATTATTTAAAAATGATTGAACACTAAAAACTAAAATATACATTAATAGTAATTTAAACACACATAATTGAATGGATAAAATTTTATGATTTAATTAACACATTATATAAGAAATAAATCCATACATTACTTGGATTGAACACACACACACACACACACACACACACACACACACACACACACACACACACACACACACACACACACACACACACACACACACACACACACACATCAAATCAATACATAATAAATAGTCAAATAAATACAACTTTGTGATTTGCTTAATATAATGTAGAAGAAATAAAGCCATACATTATTTGTATTGAAATAACATATTTAATATCCTTATAAATTTATAACTAAAGAACATAAATACCAAGTATGAAAATTTATTTTACAAAATTCCATAGATCTATAAATGCAAACTCACAACCATATTTTGTGAAATGTCAATGGTTGGAACCAAAAATAAAATAAAATAAATCCACTTGACTGGTCCCATGTTCCCTCCATTGATGTCCCTAAACTACCCTAACCATCATCATGATGGAGATTCAATATCACAAGGTTGCATATATTTAATTTAAGAACATATGAATTTCAAACCATTACATAAGAAAACATTGAATACCCATTCATAATATATATATATATATATATATATATATATATATATATATATATACGCATATCATATGTTACTATTTAGTATTGAAATGTAAATTTAAGATAGTATTATGAATAAAATAAATTATTAATGGTAATATCCCCATTATATGGTTTAAATTTTTTTCGATAGAATCCAACTAAAAAAACTTATTACAATCATGAAACCGAAAGCCACAATAAATATAACTCCAAAAGAATAATAAAAATAATATGCAAGCCAAAATACTAAAGACTCATCAAAATGACTTGGTTACAATATTATTTTAAATTATTTTCCCAAGAATAATCACATAAATAATCCTAAAGGCATTACTTAATTTTTATTTGTAATGTAGACCATTTTGCCTTTGTAATTCCATAACAAAGAGACAAAAACTAGATTTTATGTTATTCTAAACATCACACATGTAATCACCTAAAAGTAGTATTTTAGTTATAAGAGTGCTACTTGAGACTACCTATCCCTAGTTTAGCCCTAGACCTATCCTATAGACTAATTTCACACATATCCAACCTTCTTATGGGCCATAGACATTCCTAATCATCCTTAAATTAATCCCAAACCCTCATTCTTACATGTTGGTCCTTCATGCCTAGTGTTCTACCACTTGAACACTACTTCTACATAATACCATTTCAACATTCCTAAGCTAAGATTACCTAGATTTCTAATCGCAAACACATTAAAATAACACAAGTCAACTATCATACTATCTTCACTTACACTTGCACCAACACTTAGGTGGGGATAACTACCTCGGGATTGATCCCTCTTCATATTATTGGTATGTAGGTAACTCTCATCATAGAGGAGTGTTAAGGATATCTGGCCTACCTTACTAAAAACCACACTTTTTAGCTTGTATTTATTAGATACCCTAGAAACATGGGGGATTCTATTTTTCTCATAAATTAAATCATAAAAAAAATATACATGGTTTTAGAACTGATGCACATAGGAATAGACTTCACATATCCAGACACAAATGCACTTAGAAGATCAAGATTATCATGCACAGAGGACACTACCAGCAAAACATGGATATTACTATCACATATTCAATAATGAAACTATTTTACAATTATTTTGTTACTATAAAGGAAGGTTTATGACACTGAGATCTTATTTAGGACACTCGACCCAACCTCTACCAAAATTTTTATCCTCCAGATCATCCATCTCAATCACTTTATAGATAAGTTATTACTTGCATTATTTATTGATATTTTTAGGAAGGTCATAGCTAGTCAAATTTGTAACAAATCAGTGGTTTTATTTATTTCGTATTATTATCCTGATCTATTATACTCATCTCTTTAAGAAACATAGGATTTAAATTCACTAAGTCCTAAAAGTTTAAAACATTTTTTGAACCTAACTTATTTTGAATACTACTCAAGCCATAACTCTAGACAACCCCAAGGTTTATGTTTACAACCTTCTAGGATCTTCAACCATATTTATTCATATAATCATGATAGTAATGATAGACGGAGTTAAAAACATTTTTATGTAAAGTTTTCTATCTTATCTTGTCAACTTATTTCCTTTTATTTGGAATGAATTCAAATATGACATAAACACATATGTAAAAGATGTTTAAATTAGTTAAAATATATGTGATATTTCATATCCTATTATCTTTATACTATGTGGAATTCCATTAAAAATCAAACCCTTACACACATAGAGGATTTAAACACATAAGTTAACAACTATGTTTCAAGTTTCAATGTCATATCTTATGCAGATGAAAGGATCTATTTCTCCTCCTGATATCGATGAGGACAATCGCTACTTTACCTCTAACCAGGTCCATTCTATCACTCCTCCATGACATGAGTCAACCTATATAATTGTTACTAATTCCCATATTCATCTTATCTATACCTTTCCCCTATAGGATGTATGCATACATGCTCAATCAGAACCAACTAGGGTTTACACTTGTGAGACTCTAAGGGATAAAATTACTAGTATGATCAAGATAATATTGGATTTACATAATCAAAATTAGTTATTAAGTGAAAAGGTCACATTATTTGAAAATCACATTAGATGTACATAGTCTTCAGAATATGTTAGTGTAAACCATGTATATGCATCTACAGTTAGAAAAGTAATTCTTAGCACTCTTTCATGTCTAAATCATAATGTAAAACATAATTCATCTATTATAAGTGTTAAAAAAATATTACAAGGGTACAATAAGATCCCTAGTCAGATACTAATGGAAATTATTAAAGGTAAGTTGATCAACCTACCTCCTCTACACCAAGTGAGGAGATCCAGATATTATTATGCATATCATAGAATGCATGGGAACTAAAATTATTCATGTTTCATATTGAAAATGAAAATACAATAGATAATGGATACAAATGACACAAATAATGACACATTATCTGAACAACATACAATGACATATCTAAAAATTTAGAAAAGGTCAAATTCATAAATAGTACAAAAGCGGTTACCAAAGCATAAATCAGAACCACAAGAGGTTCACAAAACATAATCAGAGCAAGATATATACAACAAGAATAGGTAAAGAAAGTAATAGATGTAAATATACATCTCTAAAATGAGGTTGAACTTTCAAAGTTGTATGGGTTTGGTAAAAAATATCTATAATAGTTTGGTTATCATGGTCAAGGTTTGGGAAAGCGTGTTAAAGGCATCACTTCTATTCTAGAAGTTGATAATGTTGGTCAAAAAGGTTTGGGATTTATTAAACATACTAAGTCAAATCATTCACATATATTGTTTAGTAGGGTAAAAAATCTAAATACAAAGGAAATGTTACAATATGAGCAAGAACCTAAGTTGTAAATTAAAAATCATGTTAAGCCAACAAACATTCTCAAAAAATGTTCTCTAGGAAAAGAGCCTTCACAACACCATATTTCTAAAATAAGCATAGTTTCAAAGGGAAAATCACAATCGAGACTCCAAATCACAATTAAAAATGGTCAACTCCATAGAATGAGGCAATTATTTCTAGCATTCTAGGTTATTATGATTATCATGATTTCAATGATGAACAATACCTAGATTCATACTGTAACACCATTCGACTCTATCATAGCAATTACACTACACAAGATATTACCATTCTTATTTTTTACATAAACAACATTGATTGTGAGTCTTTTATGAGGCTCATCGGTTAGTGTTATTCCTTCCTTCTTGAACATAATTTCCTTATTTATTTTTGTATATATTATCATTTTCATATTTCTTGTACATAATTTATATTTAGAAAATACAAAAATAATATACTATTTCAAAAAACACAAAAAATTTACTTAGAAAACAAAAAATTTTAGATTGGATGCACTTAAATGTTTACAATTCTTATATTTTCCATTAACTATATATGTACCTATCCTAGTATATTTAGTTTAATCATGCATACATGCTTTAATCATTATTCTTGAGTGCTTCTAGATTGCTATAGGACTCAAGTACACTACACTGATCTAGATTTGTTATTATCTACCCTCTAGAGGCATATACATCAATACGTTGCTTCATCATTTGACACATTCTCCAACTTAAGGGAGCCCTATACATAGTTTTTAATAATAGGTTCTATCGTTATATACTACACATCATAGCTTTAACATTGTTATATCCTGATATTGATCATGCTACACTTACTCATATTTTATCCATATGTTACTAATTTAGACTTGCCATATCTACATATTGGATCTTACAAATATTTTATTATATTTTCATGCATACTTTCATTTCTAGTTTATATTTGATTGTATCACTATGCTTCTTCTATTTGAGGGCATTTGAAAATGGCATTGCTCTTAGACTCTATGCCACTTATTTTTACTATATGTATTTTTTGGACATGTGTCCATGTCCTTATGTGTGCCTTCCCTATTGTCAATGTGGACATTTGAACATGTCTTTATATGTCTTCTTTTCTCATATTTAGTGGCATGTACACATATCCCTTGAATTATGGCCCCTTGGCCTACTTTGTGTGCCTCATGTGTGTTATATGTATGTTTTGTGTATGCATCATGGCCATGACACTTGTCTTTTGCTTCATACACACTCCAGTTTTAGATGTCATGACAAGAAGGGGAGATGAATGAGGTACTTCATGACATCCTGATGAATGATGTACATCCTCATGACATCTAAAACTTAGGACAAACAAGAGGTACATCTTGATGTACATAATGACATCAGGATGTACCTCTCTTTAGATGAATGAGGTACATCATTCCCACCCCCTAGGTAGCTCCTCAATTTTCTATCATATTTATTATTAAATATTATTATAATATCTTGACACCCTTTTGAATGTGAGATATGACATATATCATAAATTTCAAATTTATGCTCATATTATCTTACATTTTGATGTTATGTATGCATATTATATTGGATTATTATGCAAATATCATATATGCTCTGGCTAACACACATCTTATAGATATGTTTTTGTTGAGGATAGTTCTTACATAGGTTCAATAACTCTACTAAAAATAGGGAACATTCATAGGGGTTTGTCATAGAGATATGTCTCCTATAATGCATTCACAATACATTTTCATCACACAAGATTAGATTACAAAAATTAGACTCAAGTAAACATAGTGGGAAAATAGTGACACAAATATCAACACAGCTCCACATAAATTAGAGTAGAAGGACACTATCACCCCAATTACCACATGATGTTATTGTCCAATATATAGTGCTATTATCCAGTAGCCTTAGTTTAATAAAAACCTAGTTTGGTAAAAAAAAAAGTAAAGAAGGTAAAGTATGTGTTTTCATAGGTTTAGTAAATAGATTTATCAATTTTACTATGTTTTGATAATATTCATATAGTTTTAGTTCAAATTTATACCAATTTGCTCAAATTTGGGGCATCATGGATAACATGAAATTTCCCATATTCAGTTTAGATACTCACATAAATATTATTGAAACTCAATCTAGAAGCCATATACTTAGATATAAGATTTGGGGACATGTGCATGGTAAATTATCTCCATATTATCACTTATACACTACATGATCAGATGAAATGACAAATTCTATGTCATTCTCTACATTATATAAATTCAAAATCATATTCTAGGTTTCACACTAGTTTCATGCCTTACTCCATTTGGAGAGGTTGGCATTCTCGAGTGGCCTAGATATACCTAGTAAACCTGAGTGATCATAGAGTTGACATACTGAATTAGAAATTTTAAGTTACATCATGCAGTTTTAGTTTTCTATGCATCTATTACACATGAGTAGAAAATGATGGAGTCATATCCTACCTGAGTTTTTAGCCACCTAAAAAGAGGGTTGGACACACCATCATTACAATTCAAACTATTCATAGGTCATGATCCACCAATCAAGGGTGGGAAACGAAGTCAAAACTAGATTGAGTTCTTGATCCACCCACACATGAAGATTAAGCAAGTCATTACCTCAATCCAAGTTATTCACTAATCGATCACTATATACATGCACATAGACAAGTTGTAACTAGGTTTATGCATTCGTTCACATATCTAGTGAGGTATATTTGTTTATTTCCTCTCTCATATCTCTTTACTTAGTTTGACTTTGATAACTCCTTGAACAAATAGGTTGAACCTTGTCCCCACTTAGTGCGAGTGCACAAGTATTTTATTAACATTAAAAAAAAATGAGTACATAAAGGTGCCTTTACTCCATTAACCCTTTTACATTGCAAACATGGATTATATAGATTTTACCAATGATCGGTAAAACCAACTAATCTTATAACCAATTATTTATGGGAAATCAACCCATTAGGTAGTTCTAATTAATAAATATAAAACATGAAAACTACCTAAAATTAAAACTAAGTAACTTTATTTTATGGGGGTGTCTTTACTAAAATATGCATGCCCCATTAACAATATTTATTTATTAACCTACCAAAAATCTAACCTAATGTTAAGACTTTGGAACAAGTCCTAACAAATTGTTGTATATGAAAAATACACATGTTTAAATGTAAAAAAATTATTTGAAAAATTAAAATAATTTAATAAATTTTCAAACATTTAAAGCAATAAAATATTTTCATTATATGGCATGCCTTATTTCATGCCAAATGATTTCACGTGAATTCAACTTTTCACCTTGCCTTCCTTCGAATTCACCAAGCTCTCGAAATTACCATTCTCTGATACCACTGATAACTCCTTGAATAAATAGGTTAAACCTTGTCCCCGCTTAGTGTGAGTGCACAAGTATTTCATTAATATTCAAAAGAACTAGTAGATAAGGGTGCCTTTACTCCATTAACCCTTTTACATTGCAAACATGTATTATATAGATTTTACCAATAACTAGTAAAACCAACTAATACTATAATCAACTATTTATGGGAAATCAACCCATAAGGTAGTTCTAATTAATAAATATAAAACATGAAAACTACCTAAAATTAAAACTAACTTTATTTTATGGGGGTGTCTTTACTAAAAGATGCATGCCCCATTAACAATATTTATTTATTAACCTACCTAAAATCTAACCTAATGTTAAGACTTAGGAACAAGTCCTAACATACTTAGTTTTGCTTCTTTACTTAATTTTGTCTTTGATATTTATATCTCTTAAGGACTAATTTATGCATGTTTCACTTTCATAACTTGTATTAGAGCATGGTTCACTTACTCAGACCTAAGTTCACGGGCTTCAGCTCTTAGTTAAATCTAGGTATGCTTATGTTTCCTTTATCCTAGTCATTTATATTTGTTGTAT
>JARHVA010008303.1:492500-517306 GCA_037957365.1 Torreya grandis
ACATAAAAATAATAAAAAACCATTATAATAAATATCATACAATGACCAAGATAACTAATACAGTCAATTGCAATAACACTTAGGATACTTGGAGACTCATTGTTTTGAAATTAATATTTAGAATGTACTAATATCATTTTCACAACCCCATTAGCCAGATTCCTAATCAAGCCTAACTCAGAAATATTGAAATCACTAAATATGACATCAATAATATATATCAAATAAATATATGAATAAACATAAATGAGTAATCAACTAGAAGGTCATCTTAAGGAAATTCAACTAAATACAATAATGTTTCATATTCATGTTGTCATAAAACTATAATAAGTTAAGACAAAAAAGGTCTGATCAAGCTAAAATTTCATCATAAAATGATAATATAATAATGTAAAATCAAAGATCTCAATAAATAATAGTTTTAAAAAGAGTTTGAAAAATAGGTTGTGAATCCTCTTCCACATAATTAGGAGTCATCTTAGTGTCTATGGAAACATATGAGGATAGTTCTCTCTAAAAAAACCATAATATTTCCATGTAACATTCCTTTTAATGAGTGGGTCCCATTAAACCAATAACTGATGTATGTCCATTTCTCACAACTTAATACTATGATGGTTCGTGATTCTCTTGTGTTTTAGTTATATCTTCTCCTCTTCTATAACATGAATGTTCTTCCAATCTAAAATATGAGTGGCATTAGAAATATATTTTCTAAGAAGAGAAACATGGAAAACATCATGAATCCTAGAAATAAAAAGAGTAAGGGCTAACTGATATCTACAAGTTTGATCTTATCAATGATATCAAAAGGTCCAATATAGCATGGAGCTAAATTAGATGATTTTTCAAATTTTATTTAACTTTTATGAGCTATAAATCTCAAAAAAACTTTTTCACCCAATTTGAATTTACAAGGTGATATTTTTAGATCTAGATAATTTATTTCTCTATCATTTGTTGCTTTCATAGTTTCTTAATAAGTGCCATCTGATTATCATAATATTATAGTATATTAGGTCAATAAACAACCCTATTTTACTTATCCCATCTAAGAGGAGTTCTACATTTTTTCATATACAAAGATTCAGAAAGAACCATATTTATCATAGAATGGTAAGTTTTATTATAATAAAATTTAACTAAATTAAGATACTTTTCCCATTTATACTATTGATCCATCACATTCATTCACAACATGTCTTCTACAATTTTATTCAATATTTCAGTTTAACCATATGTTTTTGGGTAGTACCTAGAACTAAAGTTCAAGTAGTTTCTAAAGGTTGTGGTAAAATTTTACAAAAACCTTGACATGAAAAACTTATCTTGGTATAAAATAAATAATTTAGGAATTGCATGCAACTGAAAAATTTATTTTACAAATCTTATTGTAAAAAACAAGCATCATTTGTTATATTCCTAATAATAAAATCACCCACTTTGGTCTACTTGTTGATTACAACTGTAACTGTATCATGTTTATTATGGGATTTACATATCCCAAAGATAAAATAAAGTGATATTACAACCCAATTATCTTTGGTCACCTTGTGAGGGTATAATAGATTTCCATCATGACAATGCTCAACCTTAACTTATTATCATTTTAATCATTTGACCATGAAGGTAGCCACAATCATGTTTGATTTGAATCCAAAATTAATATATTTGTAAGTTGTGTGTGATCTTCATGACACCATGATGAATATAATGAGGTGTTGTATGCATTTATTTTAGGACTTGACTATTTAAGTCCCTAATTTTCTGCACATAAATTCTATTAATGCCTTAATAGGCCATCATTTTCCACATAAAATCATCCAAATTTTTTTTTATAGGATCATTATCCAAAACTACTCTTACCTCATGGTAGTACTTATCCAAAATTTATTTTTTTAATACAACATTTCTAAAATCAAACCTAGTAAAATAAATTGTAGCAAGGTACACGTGTCTATTGAGTGCATTTGTAACATGGTTTTCCTTTCTTCTAACATATGAAATTTCCATATCAAATTTACTTAAAAATTCTAGCCATCTAAGTTGGCATGCATTTAAGTCCTCTTGGTAAAATAAATGCTCTAAGCTATGGTGATCATATTTCACATTGAAATGTTTTCCCAAAAGAAAATGTTTCCATTGCTTTAAGGCATGAATTACGGTATTAACTCCAATGTCATGAATAAGATAGTTCATGTCATGATATTTGAGCTTCTATGACTCAAAATTCACCATTTTCACATCTTGGGTCATAATTCCACTAAAATATTCCTTGCAAGAATCTACCCAAACCTTAAAATTACCATTTGGGCCAGGTACAATAAGTGTAAGTGTTATATTCAATAACAATTTATGTTTATAAAACACCTCATAATAGTGAGGTGAAAAAATAAATTTCTCTCATTTATGCTACATGGATGTAATGGCGTTGGTTATGTTGTAAATAAGTTATACAAACTTGTAGTAATAGCTAACCCAATCCATACAACTGCAAACCACTCTTGAATTACCTTGATCTTGTCTAGATCAACAATAAAACCATACATAGAGATGATATACCAAAGGTATTGGATCTTAGGATAGAAATAAGGACATTTAAATAACTTTTAAAAAAACTTATGTTATCTTAATCTCTATAAGACTAGCTTCAAATGTTATTCATTTTGAGTTGTGTTTTTAGAATAAATCAAATATCATGAAGGGAAACCAGCACAAATTTATATAGGAAATACCATAAAATGTTATTCATAAATTTTATGAATGAATTTTATGCATTAGTCAATCTAAAAGGTATAACAGTGAATTCATAGTTACCATAATGAGTCTGGAAAGCAATTTTATGAATGTCTTCCTCATTGATTCTCAGTAAATGGTGTCTTGATCTTAAATAAATTTTTGAAAAGATAACTAGTCCATTCATTCGATCAAACAAATTGTCTATCTTTGGAAAAGGATAATGATTATTGATCGACACTTTAATAAGCGTTTGATTGTACAAAAAAGTCCCAATGTTTTGATCTTATTATTGATTAAGAGAATTGGAGCACCCCAAGGAGACACACTTAGCCTTATACTTCCATTTTCCAGAAGTTATTGTAGTTAAACATCTAGTTTTCTCAAGTCAAAAATAATGATTTTATGGTGAGCTTTAGAGGCACGTTAAAACTTTGACGGGATATCAATTTAAAATTTGATCTCCATATTTTTTGGAAGTCCATTTTTTTTCAAGAAACACATCTTTAAATTATTTTAAAAGCGTAAATTTTGTGTTGTTGTCATGTTTTTTTGTGAGGGTGCCCAAATCGATAATATTTTCATTAATTAGATATTATTTTTCATGTCTTAGCATAAAACATATATTCGTTCAATGCCCCACAATCTAATGTTGATCATAGTATGAATTTACATCATAGTTCCTTCATGTAGGTCTACTTGGATGAAGTTCTAGTCAAAGAAGGATTATGATAAGTATACATTCGATAAATTTCTTTAGAAGTACATGAAGAGATGATGGTAATCATGAAATTGTATATTTAGTGGAGCTATCAATTATAATTAATTCATAGGTTTAGAAATTACATTGACTATAGTCTTTGCCTCATTCTTATTTTCACTTGGTTTGACATTATACTTTGGTTTGCTTTGGAACTTCATTATTGAATTAGTTATAGGATTTGATTTATACTTAAGTTTTTTCAAAGAAATTATCTCAAATTCTTTGTCTCGTCTTGTATGGCATAAATCATTAAATGATTTAAATTTATTAAATATGATTGATTCATGGAATGGTGCTAGAACTTTTTTTTAAAATATATATTTCAAGTCAATATGAGTCATAACATTAGTCATCTTGGTTAGCATGGTCTTGCATTTAAGCACATAGTCACTTATTGGTTCTTTATATCCTTACTTTAGGTTAGAAATGTATACATAGGTTAAATTTTCATCAATGATGTTGGAAAATTGTGTTATTTAATTGGTCAAATAAAGGGTTGAATACTATTCCATATGGAAGAGGGAGAATATAAAACCATCTCAAAGCAGAGTCTTGAATAGTCCTTGAAAATAACTTGGTTAATTTCATATTATTGTATCCATAGTCAAATTAAGTTGTGAGGAATGATTTAAGATGTTTCTCAAGATCACCTTTCCCATCACACAAAGGGAATTTTAGAGCTAAGAAGTATGTAAGTAAAGTCTATGTTTCAATCATTGGATTTATAGGGTTACAGAGAAAGGCATGCAAACCCATGGTATGACTAACTCTTGATACACTTTGATCCAATTATAACACATTAAAATGTAGAACTATAACAATTTTTTCAAGGTAATAGTCACTAAATTAGATTTGAAATGGAATAACTTAGATAGGGTGAAGGCTAAGTATGTAGGAATGGGAATAAGAATATAGTAAAAGCCATGTCATGCTATTATTTTTTGTGGATGTCACATGGGTCATGAAAAGTGTATGATTAGGTATGGTATTGGTAGTAGTGTTAGAAATATTTGATATGGAGGCTTGACCAATAGGTTTTATTCTAATTTTAATTAATGGTGAAAATTAAACTAATTAAGCTAAAACATCAAAATATATTTCATATTATTAGATATGGAATTAATCATACATCTAAATGTAAATGATTGATAGTTGATTCTTCTAATTTTTATAAGGGTAGATGTTAAATATGTAAAGTAAATAATAGATCATGATGCTTAGATTTTATAGTGTAGTGTCTAACTTTAACTATATTTTGTAAGTAGAAATAAGGGATAAGCACCTTGGGTTCACTTTGTTTAGGGAGTAATTTGTTGCCTATTATAAGCCTATCCTTGTGGTCCCTACCTGCTATTGCAATAACATAGGTTAAATAATAATTATGTTTTTGACCTATTAAGATTCATCTTTTTGAAATATTAATGTTTAGATATGGAAAGACATTGATATGGCATAATTTACATGCAAACGCTTATTCCACTTCCATTTTTATAATTTATGACTCATAAATTGTTTGGCATTTATTCTAAGTGAGTTTAGCAACAAGTAGAGCAGATAAACCTAGGCTAAGTTTGGATATATTTTAGTGCTTTAAAGCACTCCATGTCAAATAAATATTATTTAATGGGATTAAAGATTTTTATTTATTTTGACATGATTTATTTTATGTGTTTATTGGAAAAGTTTTAATCAAAACAAATATGTAATACTTTTGTAAAGAAAGTTTCAGGGAAAATAAAGTACATGCACTTAGATTTTTATAGATTTTTGAAGAGCATGATGGGTGCATCATGATATTTTTAGACACCTACAACTAGTCATCAATGGTCTTTGACCATACTTCAAATCGATTTTTATTAACCACTACAAATTAAGCCTATGAATCATTGAACATTTCAAATTTACTTGTGCATCATTTGTCAAAGCTTAGAATCATTTTGAGACATCACTTATTGGGGTATCCTACTGTATGTAGTCATAACCTCTCATGAATTTGTCCCTATGCACCTTGCAACATCAAAACAGTCAATTTATCCCATGGACCAATTGAGTAGGGCACATGAACAAAAATTAAATCTTGAAAGAGATAAATCACTAATCAAAATTTATTAATAAGCTAAACCAAATTAAATTCCTAGTTTAATTATCAATGTAAAATCAATGAATAAATTCAAATTTTCAAAAATATGAAATATCCTAGCTTTTCATGATTACCTTTCCATGTTTTCAAGCATTTTTAGAAATATCTCAAAAATGAGATCCATGCCTATAAATTGAAAATCATTATTACTTGATAGCTATTAACTCTACTAGGGTTATGTTGACTCACGTAAGTTAGGTTTGAACCCATTCCAAATCTTAACTCTAACTTAACTCACCTTGGGTTGTAGTTAGCTCCATTTTTTATAAATATAAGCCATTGCCTATTGAATTTATGAACTTAGAAATTGTAGAGTTATAATGCAAGTTTTGTTGCATGAGATTAATATAAATAATGTTATAATGAAAAAATATTAAGCCAAGTCACACCAAGCCAACCCAAGCCATAATGGTACGAAGGAGAGAAGGAGCTACACAAACTCCATTGATAAAGACTCTTTGAAGCACAAACTGAGCAAGCCACCCAACAATGTATATAGAGTTCTCAAAGAAGGTAAAATATTTAATATCTTGTCCATTTTAGTTATGATTCCATTTATATTTTTTTCATCGAGCTCACCCCTAAGATCTAGGATAGTAAGTGTTAGTGTGTTCATTTTGAGTTTTATTGCTTAAACTATCACTTGATCTAACTTCATTTCATAGATTCCAATGATCATAAATGACATGCTTGGTGGGACCTAAAGCAACTCACATATCAAGGAGACCAAAGAGAAACTCAAAATTTTTCAAATGAATGCTTGACCATCTTCAAAATTGAAGTTTTTACTTTATTTTTCTTGTATTCTATTTTTAGTGTTACCTAGATTTACATAGAGACCGACATCAGTTTTCCATAACCAGCATTAATTTTGTCTAACTGGTATTAGTTCTATTTAACCATCTTCAATTCCCTATGTAGGGTAGATCATGGATAAAAGCTTTGTTTTTGAAGTTTCTTAAGACTTCTAGTTTTTAATTTGGATTTTAAAGACTTGCATGGTCTCTATCTAATCACTTTGTTACAGGTTTTCTTTAGTCTTTATAATTATTTTGAGTTACCAAACATTTTTTAAACCATTTTTTTTCATCTTTGGGTTTATAGGTAACCGATATTAGTTCTAGTCAGTTGCATTAGTTTGTTGTACCTGGCATCAGTTCTCTATGAAACTGATTGATATTGGTTACCTTCTAACAAACATTGGTCATTATTGATCGACATTGGTTTCTATGTAAAAAGGTAGAGAAACATAAGATCTTCCATTTCAAATATTATAACTTGTGATTGTGTTTCAAAATAGAAAGAAACCCTCTCAAAATTATAGACCACATGTGTAAAAGTACCAAATTTGAACGTGTTTAATTCTTGAAAACTTTTATTTGGTGCTTAAAAGTGAATTTCAATGGTTTATACTTAATTTTTTTTGTTTGAATGTTTTTAGAGTTTGAAATTAAGGATATATGGCCAAACACTTCACAAACATCTCAATTTGGTGCATAAAATAAATATTAGCTTAAAATTATAAATTTTTTTGGATTTGTTTGTTTTATGTTAGATCATTATATACTTCCATGATTTTCATAAATTAAGGATTCATGTATACCCTCCCCCCATCCCATTTAGGGAATTTGGGTGACCAAAAGTGATTCTTCCTTGCAAATTGTGTCATTATCCAAGGTATGGAAAGAACATTGTTAAGGCTCTCCCCAAAACTTGTATGGTTTGGGTGATCTAAACACAACCTCTAAAGTCTTTCTACTTAGTCATTTTTTAATGCAAATTAGATTATGAGTGGAAGGTTATAGCCTCCTCACAAGTTATTTAGAGAAACTTTGACCTGAGGTTTCATCTCCTAACATTGTTTCAACTCCCCTCCATGATAAAATATATAAATCAGGGCATGTATACTATGATTGCTAGGGGATTGAGTGGCTAAACTATCCAATCATAATGAAAACCCAAGTCAAGTCAAGTTAACAAGTGGATTCCACTAAGAAGTACGTGGATGGAATCACAATGCAAAGGAATAAAAACTTGCATATTAAGTTAACCAGTATGAGCTCAATTGATGTGAGACATCTCTAGTGTTAATTACACTTGGGATCACCTAAATGGTCAAAAATTTAAGTTTTAGAACAACCCCACTTGCTGTAGACATATTAATGATGCAAAATGAGTAGCCTAAAGTTCCATATCACCTTATAATATTTTTGAAGAACGGGGATGTAAAAACCCCATTACTTCATGGGCTTTATTTTTTGTATTAACTCTTAAAATCCTGCTAAGAGCACATATATAGATGGAATTTAGTAATATGATGCAACCTTGTTATTTTTAGGGCTTTGAATGTTATATTTAGTTGTAATTTGTCATTATTCATTTACTTGTTTGGTCTTTGATTCTAAAACCATTTGTTTGTTTGAGCCACATCAAAACACATTTTGTGTCCACATCACTCCATTGTTTTAGGAGGCCTTATGCCATCCTTTTGATACCATATCATTTTCCTTGAATGTTTTTATCAAAAATGTTGTGTGCATCACTTGATTGAAATAGGTAATTACGCTACTCAAATCATTTCATAGACTTTTCTTTCATAGAGTCTATGTTTTGAAGCAATCCACGTGTGCCTTTTGGGTCTTTATCTAGTATGGTTATGCCATTTAACTTTGTCTATCTTATTGATTAAATAAATCTTAATTTTCTTAAATTGAGTTTTTAATTAACCTTAACAATTTCAAATCCAAACATTGATTTTTATTTAAGCCTTGTCTAATTTGGGATTAGACATCAATCTTTCTCTTTTAGGTTATGTAACCTAGGTTAATTATTAACTGAAGTTTGAAAACTAATATTTTTGCTTTTATTTGTGAGAAAATAATCTATCTCCAAGTGCCTTTTATTTTATTCCTGATACCAATTAAACAAGTTCATGTCTAAAGTCAAATGCCTAATATATGGCGAAGTGTTTTAGATTCATTAGATTAAATATCTCACCTTGTTTTTAAGTCTAGATTTTGTGTTTGTTTTGCTAATAGTCATAGCACATGTCTTTATTTAAGCCTATCTTTTGATACTACATTTGGCCAAAATACCTAGAAACCTTTATTTTCCTAGATTAGACCTATTTGGAAGCCTTTGAAATTAGAGTTTGGCATTCTAAGTTTAGATTATCTATTGACCTATTTGTGTTAGATATTTAGTATTAAACATTTGACATTAGATTATTTTATACCAAGTTTTATCACAAACCTTTTTTGAGATACAAATCCATCCCCTTAACGAAATTATATCAAGTTCAAACTATTTGTCTATTTTAAACATTATTTTTTAGAGTTTTTATAAATCTTATCCCTTTTTGTCATGAAACATTCACCATAGTTTTGAACATGTCTCACTATACTTATAGTGATGTCATGTACAATCGAGGGTATAGTAATGTGGTCATACACGAACACTTTATTCAAGACACCTATAGAGACAATGACATTTGTGAGATGGATCATTATCCACCTTACAACACTCAAATGAGGGAACAAAGAAAAAATATTTTGGTCCATTATTTGGTCAACACACATATATACTTAGAGTCAGACCAAGAGAAAATGACATAATACCTAACTAGATACCTTAAATTATAGAATAAGTCCAATAAAAATTGTACTAAGTTACAATGCCATTGGCTTGTGACCATTATTTGTTTGATCATCACTTGCTTGCAAATAGGAATGAAGTCTTAATCAGAGCCACAAAATTAGGGGCTAAGTTTCTAGTAGAATTCACCAATGAAAACTTTCCAAGTCTAGTAAGAGTACCTTACAACATGCCTTATAATCCAATCAATGAACATGCCTCTTCCATCAATCCTCAAGGTATAGTGGTGATGTCATACCAGGACCCTCATATGATTCTCATAGGAAAAGGCCTCATGCAACATCATTTCATATAGATGCAGACATCATATGAGACATATTTTAACTTAACACATAATTTCAACAACATGACCATGTCAAATGCTCATTTTATTAAACTATCTCCTTTGATAGGAGTCTTAATCAAATTGATAAGCTAATAAAATTGGGGTATAGACCCATTCATGAAAAGCAATACAATTGGAGACATATTCCATGCCTATCTATCAATGAAGCATCTTATGATTCTACATAGAATAGTGAGTCAAACATAGTGGACAATGCGTAAGTAACATCTAATCTAGATCAAAGTGGTGTAAATGTATAAATAACTAGTCCACAATGAAATGTGCCTTTATTTAATACTGTGAGTGTTTCAAAAACATAAGGGGAAGGAACTTCTACCTCCTAAATAGAAAATAACTACCTCCAATCCTCAACCAACTACCTCTTTTATCATATAAACTCAAAGATTAAATAGTCAAGCAATGACTAGTGTTGTGCCTCAAAAACCATGACGAAAATTACTTCACCACAATAGGTGATGATTAATGTTACACAAACATATGCACAATCTAACATACCAATGGAACAGAGGCAAAATATTCTTCCACCTCAACAGGGGAAACCAATGTTCCACCTTACTAGGTAGTGATGAACATACCTCTTTAATCGTAAACCAACATAATAATGTAATCACAAATCATGTCTAATCAATAATGTATGAGTATTATTTAATGAAAAATGATAAACCTTAAACATTCATCTACTTCCCAGTAAGGATTTATACAACTAAGAGGTTTCACTATTCCACAAGTATCACTTAGGTAATAATTGCCTCTATTCCTAACATACCACAAACTCAATAACAAAGACTTGGTTCACAAGTTCCCCTTAATAAACAATGTTTGACTAGTTTATAACATTTCCCTAATCAATATCAATAGGCAAAATATATCACCACTAGCCATATCCTTCCATCTTAGCCATAATTTCCCTAGAACTAGGCCCATAAACCAAACCCTAACAAAAATATCACACAATAATGCATGCAATTACAATAATCACATCCTAATCTATGAAATCATATTCTTGGTAAATTTCCTAACCAAACCAATATTCCACAATAAATTATGCCTCCATTATACCCCAATCAATGTAATCCAATTTTGATTGCCTAGCTTCCACCTCAGTCCAATGTTCTCTCTAGTTTCTTAGCCCAAAAACTACAACAAATGAAAGATGCAATTAACACCATCCAAGATGGGAAATAGGCTAAAAATTTTAAGTTGGATGATGTTTTTTCCTACCCCTTCAGCTTGGAGTATCTACATATACCCTTTCCTCTATGGTACGAACCATTAAAATTTGACAAATACAAGGGGAAAGGAGACCCTAAGCCTACTTAACTAAATTCTTTTTTACTTTTCAATCAGTAGCCTATAATTACATATACATCCTAATTTTATTCCCAAGGATTCTAGTAGTACAAGATTTGGAGTGGTTTCTAAAATTGCCTAAAAAATAAGTTTTTGATTTTGATGATCTTTTAGACATGTTTGTGCAACACTTCTCCTACAATCTCGAGTATGAGATTTCATTGGTAGATTTGAATCAAGCCAAAAAGAAGGCTAGTGAAAGATTCATAATTTATTTTCAATTTGGATAGTTCTTGTGAGCCAATTCACCTATAGTTTATTAGATAAGTGATTAGGTACTATGTTTACTAAGAATTTTCATAGTGAGATATCTTACCATTTGGAACTACTATGTGCACACACTTTCAAAGAAATCATTGAAAAATGATTGTTGATCAAAATATCCATTACTATAAAAGATATCATTAAACTTACCTCATCAAATCTTAACCAAATTATAAACCAATTAAATGGCCAAAACCAAAATTAGAACTAAGTCCAAATAGAAGCATCACAACTAACACATGCTATCAATTATGACAAACCCATGTCATTTAATTATAATAACAATGTTGTTGGAAATGGAGTAACCAATTTATGATATGTCCAAATGGTGCAAACATCATCTTCTTAGCTTTTGTTACATATTTAAATTACTCCTAACCAATAACCTCTTTAGAAAACACATTAAACATAATAGCCTAGACTAGTACAACAAATGTAACAACCTTTGCCTTTGCAAACCCCTCCTCTAAAAAGAACAATGCCAACTTGTTGTGTCATTAGTGAGCTTGGAGAAACCATTGAATCCATGTTTACAACCTCATCATCATTAATCTAATTAGTAAGCCTATACCAAAACACTATCTTGAGGGAATTTCTTATCTAGACTAGTATAAAAAAAAAAAATCTATGAGTATCATAAGGTTAATGGACAATTTACATCATTGTGTGAAAATTAAACATTTGATTGAGAAAATGCTAGAAAATGGAGAAATAACATTGGACAATGGGGCTTTCCCATCCAATCAAAACCTTGATATCTATCAAAGCTCCTTTCCACAACATAACAACCAACAATAATAATGGCCATCACAACAACAACATTAGTATCAAAAATTGATACATAACCAACAAAACTAAAAAATTAATCAACAACATCAAATGAAAGGATGGAACCAAGGCCATAACAATGCCAACAATCAATAGACCTACCACATAGTTACACATGACTACAACAAGGTTGTAGGCCATATTACAGTAGGTCATGTTTCCATTATTTCCATCAATTTGATACCAAATACCAATCAAAAAGACCATTGTTAATCAATTCTAACAAACCGTATCATACCGATGATCCTTCCTTAACCTAAGACTACATATATACATACCAACAAAAAAGAATCACTTTTTTTGGACCACATACTGATAACATATCCTTGCCCCGTAAACACACAGAGTGCATCGACAACCAAGACTTATCCTATTTGATCCCATGACAACATCATTTCCAATCAATAATGGTCTTGTATCTAATTATAATTATGCAATCATAATTTTACGGTCGAATATTACCATATTAGGCCCATAACCATCTACCACTCCACCCATCTAACCATCAATTCTAGCTAGGAACAAACCATTTACCATTTTATAAGAAAAGATATTTGATATTGTGGAATAATTGAAAAAAAAAACTACCCAAATCTCCATTTTAGATTTATTGCATATGTTTACAATCCATAAGAACATCTTAAAATAGTTCCTTGTCTAATCTAAAGTTCCTAATGACATATCTCTAAAAAAATTACAAGCTATAGTTTGTCATATAGCCCTAGGCCACCAATTAACTTCAGATCAGAGTGATAAGTCATCCCTTGGCCCTTTATATAACAATCCATTATACATCAAAGTTGTCATAATATGGAAGAAATTGAGATTTTTTTCTCATAAATAATGGATAAGGTCCAAATATTATGTCTCTAAATATCATGAAGTTTATCAGGTACACCATGACTGATCTCCAACCTAAAATAATCACAATCAAAGACTACAATAATGAATAACGGAAATCATAGGACACTATCAAGTTTTCATTTATTATTGGGAATTTGACCCATGATACACTATGCCATGTGTTATACCGTGATTTTTCATATAATATGCTTTCGGGTAGACCTTTGTATACATGATATTTATGTAATCTCATCAACATCGCACCAATGTATCAATTTCTCCCATTTAGGTATGGAGGTCATTATTCATGAAGATATACAACCATATGAACATTACAAACATTTGGAGGCTGAGTACCAAATCTATAACTACCATTTTGTCTTGAATCTATTTCTTAATAAGGATGTGGGGAATGAAATACATGTTGATTCACTAGACACCAATTACATTGACCCAAATATCCTTGATTCACTTTCCCACATGTCACCTCCTAAAATATCTAATAATTATACTATCTTGACTAATGTCCCAAGATAATATTTAACCCATGATACATTCTATATTGCTAAGCTTCCATAGAACCCAAATTCCTATGGAAGACCTAAAGCTAAACCACCTTACATGGGATGGAAAATATAGGGCAAAGGAAAACTACATAGCCAAACACCTATCATTTTCATACCAATCACTGGCCAAAAATAGGACCTTCTTGCATATGATGAATCTTGGTTATATAATGACAACCTATATCATTATTACATAAATTCTAAGTATCCCATTTCAAACAAAATCATGTAAATACATGCCTATGAAGGAGGAGGCCTTAGGTTAAATCAACAAGGTCCATTTGATCTAATTTCTACCACTCAGTATAAAGAAATATACAGTCTTAGATTTAAACCATTTGGGTATGACGACATGTACCTTATTCATGTCGCAATGCCAATAAATACTAATGATGATGCCAAAAATGAATTAGTGTTTGATCATAACCCTTTTAATGACCTAGCCATTACCAATTTGCTTGATACTAATGCCATTTGTACCTTTTGATCAATTATACATCATATTCCACTTCATTTATATTACCTTAAACTTATAGACTATGACCAACAAGAATCAATAGTGTTAGTCAATGAGTTATAGAATGGTGAGACCTTCTATAATTTTCTAAACCTAAGGGACAATGTTCCATTGTAAGACCAGAAACAAGGGTTCTCAATCAAGTTGGATCCTGAAGCCTATTTTATAGAATGGATGAACACCCTTAGTCATAAATAATTAAATAAAACATTGAATTCCCAAAGTGGAAACCTATTTGAGACACTTTTGGTTTAAGAAAATAGTAAAGAGAAAGGTCGGTGTAGTGGTGAAAACCTAGTTCAAGCATCATTATATAGGGGTGTCTAACCTTCCTCAAACATAGCTCAAGAGACCACCAATGATGAACTTTCCTATGGGTCCAAGTTTAGTTTTGAATAATAGTACGCATATGATCGAATCATCCAAGATGTCCAACTAGTATTTATCACATGGCCATCCCTACCATTGGGAGATTCTAATTCCTCATAGCTTAGAGAACTTGAGGATCTAGTCCTAATATAGGACTTTGATGTTTCAGGCCAATTCAAATATTTGTTGATTATTTTAGAAGATGGTTCGATTCTTCTTATAGAAGACACTACGGTTAACATCAGAACTCTAGATAATCCAAAATGGATAAAAATTAAGTGTGTCCCTCACTAAGGAGGAACATGAACTCTTTATATCCCTATTGAGGGAATTTGTTTATATATTTACTTGGGACTATTTTGACATGTTTGATTTGAACCTCAACTTAGTTGTGCACCATCTTATGGTATATCTTGATGCCAAACCTATAAAATAAAAATTGAACAAGATGTATCCTCACATTATTGTATTAGTGAAGAAAGAGTTGGAAAAAACTCTTGGAAGTAGGATGTATTTGACAAATAGACTACTCAAAGTGGATTTTAAATGTTATACCAATCATCAAGAATCTGGAAGGAGTCAGACTATGCACTAATTTTAGACACATAAAGAAGAATTACCCAAAGGACAACATTATTCTACCTAACATTTATATGATAGTTGAATCCATAGTGGGTTATGAAATGCTTTCACTATTGGATAGATTTTCAGGGTATAACCAGATCTAGATTGTACTAAAAGACCAACATAAAATAGCATTCACCCTACCATGGGAAATATTATATTATCAAGTTATGCCATTTGGTCTCAAAAATGTTGGGAACATGTATCAAAGAGCCATGACCATCATATTTCACAATATGATGCATGGTATTGTTGAAGACTATGTTGATGACCTACTAGAAAAATCAAAGACTAGGGTTGATCATCCAAGAACACTATAAATAATATTTGAAATATTTCATAAATACAAAGTTAGGATCAATCCTAAAAGTTTGTTTTTGGAGTTACTTCAAAAAAATTTACTGGCTTCATTATGTCTCACTGAGGTATTGAAGTGAATCCAACCAAAGTACAAGCCATAAATCAGATACCAGCACCAACTAATTTAAAGTAACTCCATAGTTTATAAGGAAAGGTATAGTCTACCAAATGTTTCATGTCTCAGTTGGCTAACAAGCATCATCATTTTACACATTTTTTGAAGAAGGGTGTTACATTCTGTTAGGATGACCAATTACATAAAGGTATATTCTAAGAAATACATAAGTGATATATATATATATATATATATATATATATATATATATATATATATATATATATATATATATATATATATATATATATATATATATATATATATATATATATATATATATATATATATATATATATGTATGTATGTCTCAAATGTATGTACTAGGATTCCCCCTCAATGGGTAGAGTGAAGAAATCAAGGAGTTGGAAGTCACAACACACAATCAAAGTAGGTCAAGTGAAGTATGGTAATGTAGAAAAATAAACAAATAGTAGCATATAATAAAATAATATAAGTTTATCATGGTAGTAGAAATCTAAAGCATGGAGAATGCATATAATTGAAATGTTTTTTGTTTCTACATATTTGAATGTTTTTTTTTGTATTTTGAAATTTTGTATTGTTTTTGGTATTTTGATATATTTTCTATGTACAATCAATCATGAGGAGACTATGTACAGGAAATACGAGGAAGATATCTACAAGTAATTAAAAAGAAACTATATATAATTAATGCTATGGATAGATGATACTAATGGATGAGTCTCATGATAGACTCTCTATCATGGTGTCATGTATCAAGGAGAGGAGTCATGCATGATCATGAAGCATGATGGAAGGGTTGGGACTATGGCTCTAAAAATTGTATATGTTGTAAATGCTCTGAAATCTCTATGGTAGAAACTAACTATGGGGTCCCCTTGTAACTCTAAGAAGTGAATGAAAATATAAGGATATTAGGGATCCATTTTATATAAGGATAAGCTTTGTGATCATGTACTATGTGTAGAGGCATGAGACATCAACAATACTACCGTAGGTGTGAACATTATAACTGAAAGCGATCTAGAATTTTGAAACTATGGTTGCTCTAAAAGAGACCTATATGAGTGTGTATGAAATCTCTATGCTAATGATGGAGGACTCAACTATGTATGAATATAAACTAGAGTAAGAGCTAAAACTAGTGGAGAAAGTAAAACTAGTGAAAAAATGAAACTGGTGATTGTAAAATAGTAGATGGCTCTGAAGTGCGGTGGGGTAACTTATATGGAACTCCATCAACTATAATAACCTGATTAATGTGAATAAATTGCATGCATCTATGAAATATATAAGGTAATTTTCAAAGTTTTTGAATCCATGATCGACCAAGTAACATATCAAAAACTCCTACACTCAAAACAATATTAAATAGTGTGGTCATATGTGTTGGACCAAGCTATAGAGGAAGCACAATCTCACCCAATGAACTATGTACATTCCCACTAAATCCATTGATAACTTGTCCATCAGGTTAATATCCTATTTTTAATATCTCAAATGTTTTAGTAATGTCATAATGCACATTCTTATGTTAGATCCATTATCTATTAGAAAAATATGAATGGGATGATTATGAATATAAGCTCTAATAAAGAGTGTATGGTAATCTGAATCATCCTCAACTATATCCTACTCTAAGAAGGAGATAGAAGGTCTATCTATAACCCTATAATTATACCTACTAATCATGCTACTCAAAATATGTGACTCAACTAAAGGTGCTCTATATGTAGCTAGTGGTGGATGTGCATGATATGTTTGGTGAATACTTGATGTGTCCCCTGCATCTTATTTAGAATGTTATAGGAAAGGATCTAAAAAGATTTTCAAATCTATCTTATGTTTTCTTTTCTTTAGGAGGCTCAATTAAAGTGCCAAGATCAATAATGTTACCATATATCAAGTCCTATATCTTATGTTTTAAATTGATGCATCTATTTGTTATATGGCCTGGTGCCTTTTGAAAATTACAAAATGGATTTTGATCATATCCTCATAGAATAGGATTTTTTTAATCAACTTATTGAATAGGAGGGAGAGATATGATATTACATTCTAATAAATATTATAAAACTATAGAAAGAGATACCAATAGATTAGTTAAAATTCATCGAGGAGGTGCTGATAAAACCACTAATTGAGGGGTATTTGAAGCTAAATTAACTATAGGTTGATTTTGAATCTTGATATAATTGACCTTTACTTTGTATAGGACTTTGTTATTTCTCTTGTTAGTTATTTTTGAGATGCTCATGTACTTGAGTTTTCCCATTGAAATTAGTTTGACTTCCATTTCCTTTAGTGTATGACATAACTCAGTGAAGGAAGAGAATATTTTGAACATTATTGATTCATGTAAGCCTATTAGAAGAAGCTATTTGAAGATATATTGTAACTCTTGATTGGCCATAGGGCTAGTCATCTTATCTAAGATAGTCTTATATCAAAGAACATAATCTGTGAGATGATCATTTCACCTTTTTGTTGTTATGAAACTTGGACATAGGAAACCTTATCACCAATGTTAATATTAAAATGAGATAGGAACATGTTCGCTAAAATATTCAATGCATTGACTAATTAATTCGATAGACTATAAAACCATTATAAAGCATAATGCTTTAGACTCCATGGAAATCACTTGGTTATTAGCCAATAGTTTGGCACATAGTCCAAGCATGATGTATTAAAAGCTCTCATGTATGTCTCTAGATCACCCTTGCCATCATATAAAGTGAGCTTGGGTTGAACAAAACCTAGTGGCAAGGGTGTTGAAGTAATATGATGTGCCAATGGTGTATGAAGTAGAGTAGAAGAATCCAAAGCCTATGTTGGTCTTGAACAACCTTTATCAAGATGTAACACCTTGGTTTGAAAATATTTTATCTCTTGCACAAGGGCAGTGACATCAGGAGATAAAGATGTACTAGTTGTAGCTGGGGGTGGCATGTAGGAAGGTTGGGCTGTTATAGGAGGTTATTGAGACATAGTTACCTCTGTAGTGTCATTTGAAATTGGTTGGTCTAAAGGAATGGAAGACTAAACTTGTTTATCCTTTTTGATTTCCATGATATATTTTAAGATAAGAGTATGATCTTGATGTTGTTCCCTGAGTCTTTCTCAAAAAATTTATAGGATCAAATCTCTTTTGAGGATAACTTCATTATCAACAATAGGTGGAGGTGGATCATGATTCTAATGTGGTGGGTTATGAACATAAATGTTTGTATCATATTTTTTATTCTCATACTTCTCATTGTCAAAATTATCCGCATGGAAATAAGTATAATCTAGATGTGTAGGATCTATAGTAGGAACCTGAGTTGTTTGTTTATCCATGGTATATGGTCAAGTTAAAAGAATATGGATGAATTTAGGAGGGTTGCCACTAAGTCTTGTTATTCATCTCAAAGGTAGAGATGCATGGAGATTAGGTTTCATAAGGAAGACAACTTTAATAATGAAATAAAACATTAAACAAATATAATCTAAATAATGAACTAGAATATGCATTAAAAACATACGAAACTCACAAACATGTAAGGCGATACCTCAAAACCAATGGGACCTAATATATGTAACTAGGATTTTGAAAAATTATATTTTTTAAATTACTAAAGAATTTTAAAATTTAATGTGAATTTAGGATTTACATATGTAGGTAAAAAATTAATAAAATATTGGAAAATTCTTGATTTAAAGGGACCTAGTATATGCAACTAGGGTTTGGAAGAAAATATATATTTTTAAAATTTACTATAGAATTTTAAAAATTAAAGTAATTTTTTTAATTTAAAAATATGATATAAAAATTAGAAAATTATTAGAAAAATTAGTAAGTAATTTTCCCTAGGGTTTCTAGGATTTGTATGCACAAATGAAGTAAGTCAGGTTGATCAAATGATTTAATAATTTTAAGAATATTGGAGTCTTATTCTTATTTTAGTTAAAGGTATAATTTGACTAAATCAATAAATATATTACTAATTTGTATAATTTATTTTATCTTCATAACTTTATAAAAATAGTACTGAAAGAGGAAAATTGTAACTTATTTTAAAATTATGTCGATACGATTGAGACATAGGTTGATATTGGTTGTGTAGGATTGGGATAGTGTCATGAAATAGGATCTAGATTTTGTTTGGAAAAAGGACAAGAGTACCAAAAATAGGACACTTTAAGCTCTAGTGTTATAGTCCAGCTCCTACTTCTATTGTCCAAACTAGTCATAAAGATATTAGTTTTCTAGGTTTTGTCCACTTTCCCCGTGTGATCCTGTTTATGAAATTTTAAATCATTAATATTTATTAATATATTTATATATATTATTTAATATACAACCCTATAACTTAATATAAATTTAATAAAACTTGATAAAAAGGGAAGTTAGTGTTTGTAAGATGCATTAAACGTGTATCCACACCCCTTGTGTGGGCACATTGCCTACATACCAATACTCCAAAAAGGGATCAAGCCATATGTAGTTATCCCACTTGATTTGTTTTGTTCAATAGTGTTATGTGGATACAAAAATCCAAATTGAGAGTGCTTGATGTGGCTAGGGACTAGTGTGAGCATTTGAATATGCTTGTAGTTGTATTGAATGGTTATAAGCAGAGAATATGGAAATTTCTCTCAATGGTTTTACTTATATTCTTGATTGCTTTGTAATATTTTCTAACCCATTCTAAATAAACTTTGAATGATATTTTATAGGGATTTATTGGTTATAAGTTACATGTTTTCATACTAGGCTGATATAATGGATAATAGGAATCAAGATAAAATGGTCATTTGAGATCAAAATGTTATTAGTTAGGAGCACTGAAAATGGGAGACCCTAGGGTCCATTGCTATAGTCTAACCTAGTGCTCATGTATTATAGGTTTGGGACCTGGTGGGATGGAATAAAAATGGAAAATAAAGCCTGGTTGAGTTAAAATTAGGTTTCAAAAGTTCACAAATGACTGAGAATCAATAAAAAGGTTCCTAGAAGGTTCAAGAGAGCATGCAAGAGGGACCTATGGGTTTGGTGTCACAAACCACACTCAAGCTACCAATTTTGATATTTTATATGACTATAGTATACTATCTCACTTCCACTACCAATGATTCTAACTACCTTTGAGCAAATCATTATGTTTCCATCCATTTGAAGGTTGATGATTATAACCAACTTTGTTCAAATTATTATCCTTCTTATGTCAAACTGAGGCACATTTTCATTGTTATAATGCTTATAATATCCTTTGGTCAAACCATTACCTCTTTCCATCCAATTAGGGAATCCTTTTATTATACTGATGATTATAACTACCTATGGGCAAAGAATTGCTTTTATTTGCATGATAATAACCACCTTTGGGAAAATCATTATATTTCTACCTTAATTCTTTTTCAATGATTATAACCATCTTTTGAAAAATCATTACCTTTTTTATTCCACTTATGTCAATGATTATAACTGCATGTGGGTAAATCATCTTGTCTATCTACCCAATTGGGGTAGCTCCATATGCCATTGATTATAATCACCTATGGTCAAATCAATATTTTTCACCCCATTTTATCTTTTTTCAATTGGCGACACCTTTGACTATTGCTCTTTTGAGGGGAATCTATAGTTCATCCATTGCCATTGAATTCACAGGCATACATCACCTTTTATTTATTTCAAAATATGTTAGTATGCCTATAGCTTTAAAAACATTCCCAAATAGATGTAAAATGTGGACACCTAAAAATAGCCACCAATGGCCTTCAACTGAACTTCAGACTGATTCCTACCAACCATTGCAAATTAAGCTTAGAAATAACTAAACATCACAAATTTACTTGTGCATAATTTTTCAATACTTAGAATCACATTGAGACATCCCTAATTGGGTTACATTATTGTATTCAATCATAACCTCTCTTAGATTCATCTCTAAGGACCCTGCAGTATCACAACAATCAATTTGGGCCATGGACATATTAAATATGGAAAATAAATAGAAATCAAATCTTGAAAGAGCTAAATGGCTAATAGTAATTAATTAATATGATAAACCAAATAAAATACTTATTTTTATTATCCATTTAAAATTAATGAATAAATAAATAAATAAGTAAATTAAAAAATATGAAATATATTAGTTTTTCATGATTACCTTTGCAAGTTGTCAAGCCTTTTGGAAAATATCTTAAAAATGATACTCATGCCTATTCATTATAAATTGTTATTACTTGACAATTGTTAACTCTACTAGGGTTATGTTAACACACTTATGTGAGGTTTCAACCCATTTCAAGCCTTAACTCCAACTTAACTCATCTTGGGTTGGGGTTAGTTCCATTTGCTATAAATATAAGCCATTGCATATTGAATTTACAATCTTGGAAATTGTAGATTTATAATGTAGGTTTTGTTATATGATATTAATATAAATAATATTATAATACCAAGATTTTAATCCAAGCCACACTAATAACCAAAACCATAATGGTGCCAAGGAAAGAAGGAGCTACACAAATTCCATTAGCAAAGACTCTTTGAAGCACAAATCGAACAAGCCACCCAATAATACATATGGAGCTCTCAAAGAAGGTAATATATTTGATGTATTTTAAACTTTTAGTTGTGATTATATTTTTATTGTTTTCATCAATATTACCCCTAAGATCTAGGGTAGTAAGTGTTAGTATTAGTGTGTTCATTTTGTGTTTTATTGCTTAAACTAACAATTGATTTAACCTCCTTTTTTGGATTCCTATGATCAAAATATTTACTTTTTTAAATTTTTTTTTACATTTTTTTTGTAATGGTTCGATTTTTATCTATTGATGTTTTTGGCTTTTCCCTTACTTATATTTGGGTTGCATGCAGCTGAGTTTTTCCATTCCCTATGTACACTAGCAAAGCAATTTCTAGTTTTGAAGGCCATTCTCGCTATTTATTTATAATTGTTCATTACATAATTTTTAAATACAAGTTTTAAAATAGAGATTATGTATTTATCACTATATTTTTCAAAATCTCTATATTACCTCTTAAAATATTTAAAATATATTTTCCTGAGTAATACAAGTTAATTAATTATTCATGTTTTTTGCATTAAATTAAAATGTGGGCTCCATCTAGCCTTTCTATTTTTATAGCATACTTTTCTCTATCTTTTACAAGAAATAATATTTTTGTTAGATTTGATTCAATATATCTTACTTTTGAAATATATATCATTCAATAAATTCAACTAATGG
This sequence comes from Torreya grandis, assembly GCA_037957365.1. Taxonomy (NCBI): domain Eukaryota; kingdom Viridiplantae; phylum Streptophyta; class Pinopsida; order Cupressales; family Taxaceae; genus Torreya; species Torreya grandis. Next base: position 515,212 of record JARHVA010008303.1, read on the forward strand.
TTATGTTTACATCTAGGCTATGGATAAAAAAATGAACCATCGATTACACTTTACCACATTTATATTTCTCAATATTTAATTGTGAATGTAGAAGTTAAACCATATATTATTATTTATCACATTTATCTTTATCATTATTTGAAGGATTAATATGGAATATAAGTAAGCCTACCCTTTAATAAGATAATTTCATTTTATTTATACTTACCTTCTGGATATAGAAATTGAACCATTTATTACTCTTTACCACATTTATTTTTCATTGATCTATTAATAATTGTCATTGTTGAAGGGTATTTATTTGAAAATGTAACTAAATTTACTTATTATAAAAATCATCTTATATCATTAGGTATGATTTCATAAACATTTGTGAATCTTTTTTTTGTTGTCTTTGGAGACTTAGTGAGGAATTGGAATTAGAATTTGACAAATTTAGACAAGCCTAATTGATTTTAAAATATTTTGTTTTAGTTCTACCATTTTATCATATTGTAAAATATCTAATTATAATTTGATGATTTTCAACAAGTCTAATTGATTTTAGAATTTTTTTAAAAAGTTATACAATTACATATGATTTCACAAACATTTAGAAATATTTGCTTTGTTGTCTTTGGATACCTAGTGATAAATTGGAATTAGAATTTATTGGTAGAATAATGTATTGTTGACCATCATATTTAGTGATCACATGTAATGACAAATAAATTGTAAAGAATTGTAATAATAAATTTTTCTAAAGACTAGTTGGAAATATTTGATAAAATAATATAAAAAGTATTTTTAATATTTTTCCAATCATAAAAATAAAAGTAATAATATAAATTATGATTCCTTTATTCTATGATAAACTTTTTATTTATTTTATTTTTTAAATAATTTAAATATAATAAGCTATTGAAGCTCATAAAATATAATATAGAGCACAAATTATACAAAATGTAAATGAAAAACAAATATTGATTGAACTTGCTAACCATATAAATGACCAAGCAAAAAGAAAATATAATGTACTCAACTAATTTTTTGATATATACTACTCACTTACTATATAACTTCATGGCTCAAGAAATAAGTGGTAAAAAACTGCATTAATGTTTCCAGTGAAGCTTATACAATTACGACAACTAACACTATCTACTATTTTCTTACATTGTCATCATTTTATGTGATGTTCTATTCTACCAAAAAATGTTGTGCCTACCTTTATAGATAATACTTTTATGGTCTCTAGACTTCAGTCATGTGTGCATATTTTGATTTCATGACTCTTGTTTTTGAAACTATAGTTTTACTTTTGACAATAAATTGAATTGGAAAAATTGGTTAGAAATATGGTTTGGATAGTTTTAATTGAGTGCAAGTATTAATAGAGGGAAAATAATTAAGACCTGACTCTAACTTTAATATTGTAGGGATTAAAAAATTTAAATGGACACATAGGTATTTCATCAAAAAATTAACAAATAATAGATATATAAATTGATTTCATTCATTTAACATAGAAAAAATATAATTTTAATTACTTGTCATAATCTAAATTATTTGCATATAATAACAACGAAGAAACATCACATATCCCATATAGGAATTTCTTAGACATTTGACATTAAATTGGTATCATAACACTCTTTTCCAAATAATATAGATGAAGACAACATAGTTCTCAAACGACATCTTTTTCACCAGTAGAGATCCCACCAATGGCTCAAAAACCTTGTGGGTGATTCATAATGTAACAGCCATAGGGAAAGGACCAAATCTCATTTTTACCTATAGACGGTTGTAGTCATATTTCGATAGAAAAAAAGGAAAAATGAACATTATTTGATAACTAGGACCCTGTGAGCTTTCCCAAGCACTTTGCAACTATTAAAAGGCATAATCAAGATTTGTCAAAGTACCAAAAATAATTTGAAACCATCTAATATGTAGTCAAGTCTGAGTTATCACTTGGTATTATCTATTCCTTATGAGCATCAAAGCTTTTCCACATTTTACAACATCTTGTGCTATGATTTTCCAACTAGCACTATGAGAATCATTCATTAAAATAAAATTTATGAGACACTTTTCATTTTCCTTTAGATGG